>JADKXX010001385.1:0-31267 GCA_017310255.1 Butorides virescens | reverse complement strand
TAATAATAATAATAATAATAATAATAATAATAATAATAATAATAATAATGAAGAAAACAACAAGAGAGAGAAACAAAACCTGGGAAAAAACAAGTGATGCAATCGCTCACCACCCACTGACTGATGTCCCACCAGTGCCCAAGCAGATTGTTTCCCCTGCCCCGGCCAACTTCCCCACCATTTATATACTGAGCATGATGTCATATGGTATGAAATACCCCTTTTGGCCAGCTTGAGTCAGCTGTCCTGGCTGTGCCCCCTCCCAACTTTTTGTGCACCTGTCAGAGCATGGGAAGCTGAAAAGGCCTTGACTAGCATAAGCACTACTTAGCAACAACTAAACCATCAGTGTGTTATCAACATTCTTCTCATCCTAAATCCAAAACACAGCGCTATGCTAGCTACTAGGAACTCTATCCCAGCTGAAACAAGGACATAGCAGAATCCAGAAGGCCAGAGATGTGACTAATCACAGTTATTATTTTTTTTCTTTTTATGGAAAACCTTTGTTACTCAATTGCAAACATTGTGGCATAGTGATGGAATAAAATGACAGGTGAAAAATCAATAGGAAGAAGTAGGCTCTTGAGAGATCTGTATTTGCAGTGTATTTCCATGAGTGAGGCAGACATGCCCTTTGCTGCTGGAGAACAGTGCCATGAAAGTTAGCATCACTGAACAGCTAGGCTAGACTAGAGCAATCTTGAGGTGCATCTTGAGCTGCATGCTTCTTGACTTCCTTTGTATAGACTCCAGGGAGTAGTTCATCTAACTAGGTTTCCCAACTTTGATCAGCCTTCTGGAGTCCTCTGCTATGTCACACATCTCTGTCTGAGATCCTGGGATCTTGGAGCGATTCTGGTGAGACCAAAGGCAGACTTGCAGGTGAGCAGGAGAAGCTAACTGGTGAAGCTAGGTAATTAACAGGTAGAGGTAGGATCTCAGTTTCAGATGGAACTATTATATGATGACAACTAGGTACCAAGTCCTGGTGTGAATCCACCTCCCAGCTATTCAAGGAGCTTAAGAGCTGCACAATTTAGTAGATTGTTACGTGATATATAACAGGTCATTTGCATGAAGTGCGGTAAAAAATACCTTTTAAGAGGCACATGTGCCATCAGCTAATTTCTGAAAATCTAAGCTCTCCATATACAGTGCAATGCTTTCCCTGAGAAGGCAGTAGGCAACAGACAATCCACATCTAGATCTAGCATACTTAAGTGAGTGAATTACAGTAAATTACTGAAGATTAGTCTTTGCATTATTTCTTCATGCTGTAAGAGACATTTTGAAGAAAATTTGGAAGGAACCACTTGAAATGGTTTCAGCTATGACAGAAATAAGTTGTGGTGATGGAGACCTTGCATCTTGCAAGAGGCATTCAACAAAACCCTTGGGATTGATGTCTGTATCATTTTTTATCAGAAGCAAGAGGGCTTCTGTGCCCCAAGGAAAAATTAATTGTTCTCTGTTTTTTAGACTGCATTTCACAGTTCTGACTGTTTAGCACACCTCTGCTGCTTCAAGTCCTCTCCTCCACCAATTCTGACTTGCGAACCCATGGACTAAGCAAAGAGAAAAAAAAAATTACTCTGTGCTAGCTTCAGAAGGTGTAAACCACCATTCCACAACGTGGATTTGTACCCTAATCAGGTAGTATTAATGCTTGGACACATTTGTTACTGCAGTTGATGTCCTTTCAGCTAATCAAGATTAAAAACAGAGAAAAGACAACAATATGTATTTACATTTACATGTATATGTATATTGATATTGATAGCATTTTATTTAATACATTTATATTGGGCGTGCATGGAAGATGTAAGAATGTTTTGCTGCCATGGGTTTAGAAACTTATGTTACACCCAAGTGACAAAGCCATGAGTGGGCAAGTTTTCTCAAATGCATGCTGCTATAATGCATGCTACATAGCACCATATATTAAACCCTTAGCATACTGCTTCTCATATACAGACAAAACTGACACTTTCTCTGTTTCAGGAGTTTTGTCTTAGTTTTCTTGCACTCCTTGTTAGACACTCAATATTTTTTTCTCATAAATTTTCAAGGTATAGTTTGTTTTGTTTTACAAGTTATTTCCTGAGCAAGCATTGGCAACCACAGTTTAGTTTTCCAAAGAGAAAAATTAAAGTTGCAAATGGCTGACATCATATTCAAGATCATAAATTCAGGCATAGGTGTATATATGCTGAGTGTTTTCTGTTTAGATACCCAGATTCACTGTTGACCTCCTCCATAATCTATGGGGTGTTCCAGAAAGAAACAGGAGGCTCCATGACATCAGAAAACCAGAATTTATGTGGAGCTTTACTTTGAGGGTTGCTAACGACTGTCAACACAACCAGTAAATAATGCTCAGAAGAAAAGACCTAGACAGATTTCATGCATGCTGCTTAAGTCTGCTTGGGCTGGGAAAACAGGCTGTCAGGGCTTGAAACTTGAGTTACAGCTATATATGTATTTCCTAACTTACAGATGCCTGATTTATAACCTGAATGTTCTTCTAATGCAATTAAGAATCTCCTCCAGACACCCAAGTCATCATAGGCTAATCTTTTTTCACAACTGAAGTGTTGAGTAGAAGTTTTCAATGTGCTGTCTGTCTTGCTCTTGGAAGGCTGAGCAGAGTAACTGTATCAATGGCATCCTGGGGTGCATCAAGAGGAGTGTGGCCAGCAGGTCGAGGGAGGTTATCCTCCCCCTCTACTCTGCCCTGGTGAGACCCCACCTGGTGTCCTGTGTCCAGTTCTGGGCTCACCAGTTCAAGAAAGATGAGGAACTCCTAGAAAGAGTCCAGAGGAGAGCAACTAGGATGATAAAGGGACTGGAGCATCTTCCCTACGAGGAAAGGCTGAGAAAGTTGGGCTTGTTCAGTCTGAAGAAGAGAAGACTGAGAGGGGACCTCATCAACACATACAAATATCTTAAGGGCGGATGTCACGAGGATGGAGCCAGACTCTTTGCAGTGGTGCCCAGCGACAGGACAAGGGGCAATGGGTACAAACTGAAACATAAGAGGTTTCAGCTGAATATGTGGAAGAACTTCTTTACCTTGAGGGTGACAGAGCACTGGAACAAGCTGCCCAGGGGGGCTGTGGAGTCTCCTTCTCTGGAGATATTCAACCCCTGCCTGGATGAAGTCCTGTGTAACATGCACTAGGAGAACCTGCTTCAGCAGGAGGGTTGGACTAGATGATCTCTCGAGGTCCCTTCCAACCCCTGCCATTCTGTGATTCTGTGATGGAAGGAGGCCTTTGAGTAAATCTCAGTCTACACTGGACATTGAAATTAGGAGCTTTCCTGAGGCTAGCAAAGATGACTCGGTCAGAAGATCAGATTAAACACTACTTTTGAGCATGTGGAGCACTATTTATACTGTCTGTCTGAGACACTATATATTTGAATTGAATATAGTCAAGGACCTATGGAGTCAAAGGTAACTGAGGAAAGGGAGGAGACTGTCTTCTCCAGTAGTACTTAGAAACAGAGAACTTTACAGGGACCCAGTTGAACCCATTATTATTACTGACTTTTAGTGGAATGCTCTTACTCCATCCCTTTATTTCCCTCTTTTCTCCACACTGCAAGTTACATGAGCTATGACTCTCTCCCATCCCTACTTCAGAAATTCCTGTCCCATGATGGTTGTACCTTAGCCCTGAGCATACTGCATAAGTGAGTTTTACTTCATTCTTCCTTCTTCCACTCAGTCTCCTTTCCCCAGCTTTGTGTTCTCCCTGAGAAGGATTGAAATTCAGCTTTCAAGCTGCAGTTATTTTATTTTTTAAGACAGACAGATGAGCAGCTAGAAGTCTGGGCAGGCAGCCAAGCTCCCTTATGATTGAAAAGAAACAAGAACACCTGGTTCAAAGGAAGGGAGAAGATTGGGAGAAAGGAAAAGAGATAACTAAGCATGTCATCAGTCAAAAGCCCTGTGGACAGGCAAGTTAAGTGCTACCAGATTTAAAATATTCGAGGAACAGTTAAGTATATACAAATTTAGAACCTATTGCCAATCACTTAGCAACTATACTGATGACCTGAAGTAATCAACATGTCAGCTTATGTTCCCAAATCTACAGACTCTTGAAATTTGGTCTTGCTAGATATGTTCTTAGCATCTCAATACAAGAGCAATATCTGACTTTCATAGCTGTTGACACTGGATGGAAAATGGTAGAAATCATGTCTAAGTAAGATAGCTTCACAAAGCCAACACCAATGTCTAAAAGAAGCACACTATATATGTCCCAATTCTAATTCGTTCTGAGAGGGTGATGGGAAGAACTAAGCAAAGGAGCAAATAAGTGTCAGATCTCACCACGTAGAAGTAGAGAACAGCAAAAAAAGGTGTGATAGCACTGTCTTTCATGGCACATTTTCTGCAGATTGACGGTATGCAGAGAAACCATACTGAGCAATATTCTGAACCATGGGGTGTTGCAGCCAGTACCTACTGCAAGGAGGTGAGACTGTTTCTTATCTGAACTATGCGACTCATCTGAAATACATGTTCGTCTACTGCTTCAGAAACCCAGAATTCTTTCTGGTAGAGATCACTGGTTTCAACACCATGTGTGTGATGGGTTAGGGACAGCAGTGCAGCAATGAAAAAAATAGTCACTTAGCTAATCATCTTGACCTGAAGCCTTCCCCATGCTTGCAAGTGAGAAAAGATTTCAGTTAGAAATGCTGTGGAGGGAGCTTTTAGGAACACACCTTATTTGTACATAATGTGTTCCAGTCAATATTGATTCTCTTACCTGCCAGCTACAGACTAACTTGACATCAGCTTTATGCTTGGCCATCACCATTTCCATTAGTTAAGGTACACTCATTTCTGCATGGCAATTATGTCATCGTATTTTACATCTGTTTTAGGAGCCATAAATGGGAAGAACTGATTAGGTGCAATGACAAAATAAATCCACAGTAAGGAAGTTATTATACTTGAAATGGCATCTCAGAACAGCGTGCAGAAATTGGAACAATTTGCAGCAAAAAAAATAGTCTGGATTACTGTCTAGTCTGTGGTCATGTAAAATGATTCTTGACCAAGACACATAGACATAGGGTTTTGGATTTCAGAGAGTAATGCACTTAGGCGAATTTTTTCAGGCAACTGCTGTGGGAGCTAAGACACCTGTTCTCAGCATCACCTGCAGAATGGCTTTTGTCTCATTTGTTTTTATATCATGACCAGCTCTAGCAATTACTGGCCTGTGTAACTGTTTGGCACAGTGTCCTACTGTTCATCTACTTGACCCTGGTAGTCAGCATCAGCAAAACTTTCTGATTTAATTACTTGAACTCCCTGCACTCTACCCAAACTGTTCACACTGATTGTAACTTGAAAAGTTTTGTATGAGTAACATATTTGTGTTTTTTTCTTTTTTTCAATACTGGAAGACATTTAAATCCCCAAAACAAAGCCTGGTTTTTATTGTTTCATTAGGTGTAGCATTATGGGGTCATACCTGAAACCTAAATGGCTTTTAAATGAAAATGAATGTATTTTTAAATATTTCTTTGTTGAAGTCACTTCAGAAAACTCTCATTGTAATATGCAGTAAATTCAAATGTGATTTATGTCAGGCCTTCATATGATAGAAATATTGTCCTGCCCACCTTGTCTAGCATTTCAACTAAACTGCTATATATAACACACAATTTTAATATATCTGAAATTAAATAATAGAGATGCTATTAATTTATGTCTAAAATCACATAAATATGTCACTACAAATTCATAAATCTGAAATAAGGTGTTTATAAAAGAGACAAGGGCTTCAGTTCTACTTATAATAAAATGCGACTGTAAGATATATATCCCTGATTCTAATAGCTATTTTTAAAGTATGTCAGAAGCTGAACAGATCATGTTACAAATGACTGCAATCACCAAAGAAAAATTAAATACTTTGTATGCTCCTGGAAAGACTCTTCAAAATATATCCATCTGACTTTTCTTCAAACATTTGTCCTTAGAACACAAATCACACTTTTTCCAGGTCGGCAGGTTTACAGCAAGAATTAAACAAGCTTTTCATGAGACCCCAAATCTTTCACAGAGTGTGGTTCCCTTATGTTTTTAACCTGGTTTATACCCATTTAAAATTATCTGGGTCTTTGCTTCTTATTGCATAATACCATGTATTAGTAGTAATATGGATCGTTTAATGTCTATTTGTTTTAATGAAATGTCTAATAGAGTAGTAAGAGTAATGAAAGAATTATACTGTTACCATGAAAATAAAAGCCTTCTACAGATACTGTTTGCGAAGACTGATACTGTGGTGTGCTCTTTCTGCTTCCTGCTCTCTTTCTTTTTGCTAGTCATTCATTTTGATGTAGTGCAGCTAAATATAGACTTATTTTTCATTAATCATTTTTTTTGCCTTTGTTATGGAGTTAGTATCAATTTTTAATAATAGAATTTGTGGATAACTTGTTCACTAATAGTATATGTATTATTATTATCTGTGTGAATTTCATTATTTGGACATTCAAACCAGAAGAGGGCAATGTTAATCAAGTTAATACCAAGACCTAAAGTCATGTTTAACTTCATGTGAATCACTGTTTTCCACCCCTTAAACATTGTGTGAATTATGTGCCTTTGGGCCCAGTCCTGCTTTTAGGTAAGCCTATGATGGATCTGTTGAAGTGCATGGATTTATACATCCAAGCATGAGCTACTTTACTCACGCAATGGTAGGAATGGCTTGTAACTGTGAAGCAGTTTTGGATTGTAACAGAATATTACAACATGTTTAATGTTAAAGACTGGAACTTTCAATTCATGTGGGCTTAGTATAAACAAAACACTGCTCAGGTGTGCATACATACGTAGATGATGATGTTTTCAAACCTGAAATGGTAGCGTTATTAAATGAAGAGAGAGTGTTAACCACTGATCTTAGTAGGATCAGGTTTCTACCTATGTTCTGTGTTAAAAATTATATCTTTAGTGGCATTAATTCTCTCTGTAGCTGTCTAGTTCATACACATGCAAATATAGCAGCACAGTAATCCATGACTTTCTGAACAGTTGGGAAACCATTCACAGATTCCTCATAACACAAAAAAGTAAACTCCAATTCAGTACATGCATGAATTTTTTGTTGCCTTGTCAGTTAAGAAATTTGAAATAAAAGACCCCACATAGAACACATTTTCATGAAAATTATGTTGTTGTGGAACACGTGAATAGTCTTGGAATAATATAGACTACTAGGACTCCTTTAACAGGTTCATTTTACGTGGGGTGAAGAACAGGCTGAACATCAGGGCTCAAAGGCTTGTAGTGAATGGGGCTACATCTGGCTGGCGACAAGTCACCAGCAGTGTTCCTCAGGGCTCAATTCCAGGGCCAGTTCTATCCAATATTCTTATCAATGATTTGGAGACAGGAGTTGAATGCACCATTAGTAAGTTTCCTGATGTTGCTAAACTGGGAGGTGCAGTTGACTTTCCTGACAGCCTCACTGTGGGATCTAGATAGATTGGAGCATTAGGCAATTGTCAATGGCATGAAACTTCACGACAACAAATGCCAGATTCTGCATCTGGAGTGGCGTAACACTGGGAACAAGTATAAATTGGGAGAGGAGTAGCTGAAGAGCAGCCCTGCAGAAAGGGATCTGGGGGTGCCGGTTGGCAGCAAGCTCAATATGGGTCAGCAGTGTGCCCTGGCAGCCAAGAGGTCAACCCTCATCCTGGGGAGCATCAAACACAGCGTAGCCAGTCAGTCAAAAGAGGTGATTATCCCGCTGTACTTAGTGATGGTCTGGCCTCACCTTGAGTGTTGTGTGCAGTTTTGGGCCCCACAATTGAAAAACAAGGTTAAGGTTCTTGAAAATGTCCAGAGGAGGGCAACAAAGCTGGTGGAAGGGCTGGAAGGCATGTCCTGGTAAGTCCAGCTAAGTTTGTCTAGTTTGGAGAAAAGGAGGCTAAGGGACAACCTTGTTGCTGATCTTCCTGGTATCCAGTGCCAGGACGCCTGGGAATGGCTCAAAACTGTGTCAGGGGAGGTTCATACTTGACATTAGGAAACATTTCTTTACCAATAGGATGGTCAAACACTAGAACAGGCTTCTTAGGGAGGTGGTTAATGTCCCATGCCTGTCAGTGTTTAAGACATCTTTCATAACATGCTTTAACTTTTGGTCAGGCAGTTGGACCAGACAGTCGTAGGTCTCTTCCAACTGAAATCTCTCCTCTCCTCTCCTCTCCTCTCCTCTCCTCTCCTCTCCTCTCCTCGCCTCGCCTCGCCTCGCCTCGCCTCGCCTCGCCTCGCCTCGCCTCGCCTCGCCTCTCCAGCTGATTGCCCAAGAATTGTCTACACAGTTTTACTTCCATCTCTTCTCATTCTGATAGAAAGGATGTTGGATACTTTCTGAAAAATGGAAGTTATGACAACAGGAGTTGCATTGAGTGAAGTAGAAAGTTTTGAATGTCTGCAAACATCCGCATGCCCAGGCCTACATGGGATGACCAAGTCAATAGCTGTCTGTTTCTAGTTTTTCTTTGGGCCTCAGAGTAATGTAAGAGAGGAGCTCTGACCAGTCTGAGGGTTTTTCTGTTCATATGCAGAGGCAAAAGCCATGGGGGATGCCAAAGAGAGAAAAAGGAAAACTTGTCTGGAAGATAAAATCACAACTAATGCCATCAGGCAGTGTTGAGCTACAGCCTTCAAGATCACAGCTTTGGATTTCGGTACTTAATTGCAAAGTCAGGGCAGTTCTGCCTATTAAGTACTTTTAGACTTAAGCTGAAGACATGTTATAGAGAGGAAGACAAAACAGAGCCCAGAGCTGTCCATCTACAGCAATTACATGTTTAAAGCTTTTCCAGCTATCGTAGGCATTACTCTAGCCTTTAATGAAGAGAAGTTCCATGTTTGGGGATGACTGATTGAGCTGTTGTATCTCAGACTGAATCAAATTAATATTTGCCATTTCTGACACAGTCTAGATTATGCTGAAAAAACAGCGTTCTATACACCCTTCAAAACTACAGATGGATTACTGAAAATGCAACTGGTTCAGCCGTCTGTTTGTAACAGTTGTTTTATCTTGCTTACTTTAGTTTTAATCTTCCTTTACTGTAAACACTCTGCTTGTGCTAATAGTTCTGTCTGTAAGCAGTGAGCATATTTCTGTCCCAGTGCTCATGTTTAGAATGTTATGCTTAATACGTTTATATGAGACACACCATACATGATGCATAGTTGCAACAAAATTAATATATTACAGGAACAAACATCATGTAGGCAGGGCTCTCCAAGTGATTTCAGATGCCAAACCCAGCAAGCCGCTCCCAAATAATAGAGAAATCCCTTTCAGAAAACATAATGCAAAGCTGACCTTTAGTTGAAGAAAATGTGAACTTTCACTAGTGAACTCAGTGTACTAAAAAATTCTTCCTGCTACAGTCTTTTTTTCCATCAGATTAAAGTTGACATTAAACAAAAAACATACAGTGTGAAAGCTGCCACATGGTTAATCTTAGTCTACCTTCTGCTCTCAAGCCTGGTCATTTCTTCTCATACATCTTTGTCATTCCAGGTCCCTCCTACTTCACACTACTCTGTAATCCTTGTGTGCGTATTGTCACTTCACTGAAACAGGGGTGCTGCCAAGAATTTTAATCCTTAAGAATACATGATGTTAGAGACCCATCCCATCATGCAACAGTGTATAAGGTATTAAAATCTTATAACTGAAATCAGAATTCAGCTAAGTGAACATGGAAAGATTTGACAAAGCAGGTTAAGCAAGCAGAAACTTTTTTCAGTTACATATAATGGAATGGAAACAATCTTTGATAAAGCCATTGAATATGATACATAATTATATTATAAATTATTATATAATTAATTGTTTGTTAAGTAGAACATGATGCATAATTTGTACAAGTCATCACCTGCAAGTCATGTTGGAATAGTTATATGGACATGGAAAAGTGTAATCAATAGATATAGAGACACACATTTGCCCTCATTGAGATTTTATGATATTTGGTGATTTAAAGGATCTGTGAAAACACCCCATTTGGTTAGAAGGATTTAATCTTTCCTCTTGCACTCATTTTTCACTGATCAGTAGTTCCATAATTGACTTACAACCTAACTGGCATGAAATTGGGAATCACACTTCAGCAAAATAGTTGGATTGTTTATTTATAAATTTAAGCAGCTGTAATAGAGGTTTTAGCAAGTTCTTAATCCTTCTGTGAGTATCTTGAAATAGGATCTCAAAGAGTCTTAGGGAGAGCTTCCCCTAATGCAAGGGAACTTGTTGAGGTAGTGGAGGACCTCTGTGCTCCAGTATATGTGCATTTGTTACAGCTTCAGTGTTTGATGCTCCTCCAGGCAACAGGATGCTGTGGTTATGTTTGCTTGCTAATCACAATTAAACCTTGTAACTTATGCCAGTTCTTTGTACTCTCCTTAAGCTACTTCACATTTTTTTTCATTTTCTTTCTGAGCTCTTTTGAATCCTGAAGATTTTCCTTTTTTTGTTCCTTTTTTCTTAGTTATGGACAGTACAACTAACATTTTTCTGTGAAGGTGTTTCTAAAATATACAGACAGAATTGCTTTTTAATAAAATAAGCATGATAAACATGGGAAAAGCTCAGAGAAAAACTGAGACTTTTTTAAAGTGTGTCAGCATTACTTGGAGTGTCCTTTGATTAGGATTTCTTTTCAAGGTGGCAAGCATGTTCTGTTGTCTTCTTTTCATCTAAAGAGAGATAGGGTGTAGAAAGATTAGCTTGAAACTCATTATAAATGACTGAAAATCCTTTTCATGTGGTGTAATAGAGTTATATGGACACTTCAGTCTGCTGTTTTTATCTGTAGCTTTGTGTAACATAAATACCCAAATTGTGCTCTTCTGAGATCGTTCCTCTGTTGGAGGTGCATAGCAGAGCAAATGCTGCTGTGGCTTATTCTTAGCACCTTCATGATGACTGTTAGCTGTTGGGCAAAGAAGGGACAATCATGGATCTTACATTACATATGTTAATGTGGGAAGACAGTTATAATGTCTTTTATAGTACTTGGACAAATCAAGAGATACTGCTTGTGCACTGCGGTTGAACAATTCTTAGTGTCGAATGCTGAATTGTCTTATCAGAAGAAATGGGAAAAATTATATATTGTCCTTTAGAGGGAATCAGAGATTTAAATTGGCATTTATATGACACAGTTTCAAAAGATTTCTGCAACTGTTTAAAAGAAAATCTAGCTGCAGTACAGAAGTTGACTTCTGTTGCCAGTAATGATGGAGTATAATTGGTCAGGTAGTTTTATCAGTCAAGGGACTGGTACCTTGGAAAATTCGATCTGTTAAAACATAAATTTCTTTCCAGGTATGTACAGTTTTGGAAAAACTTTCAGTGGAAATACTTGAAAATTTTGGTCAAACTAAAGAGCAATGGAAGCTACAAAAGAAACAATAGTGTGGTGGCCTGAACACTCAGCAGGAATAGGATACCTACATTTATGTCTTTGTTCTAATTCAGAATACGGACCTGTACCTTCTTACACCATTATTGCCAGTGAGAACTTTGGCCATAGGACTGCTACCTCATTTGTGGTGAATCTCCATGTTTCTGCAGTTTTCTAAAGGTGCTGCTTCTGTTCCTATAGGAACATGAATGTTTTTGACATGATAAACGTATTCTCCTTATAAGGTAATTTTTTTTCACTTTTCTCTAACATATGCACATCAAAGCCAATTCCTCTCCATGGAAAGGGATGAATCAAAAAGTTGGTTAAATGCATGTATCCCCTTTGCTGTGGGGGAGTGTGGCCCTGAAGGAAGCTGCAGCTCATGGAGAGGCCGTGCTGGAGCAGGCTCCTGGCAGGAGCTGCAGTCTGTGGAGAGAAGCCCACACAGGAGCAGGTTTTCTGGCAGTAACTGTGGCCTGTTGGCAACCCACGCTGGAGCAATCTGTTCCTGATGGACTGTGACTCATGGAGAGGGTGCATGTTGAAGCAGTTCTTGGAGAACTGCAGCCCATGGGAAGGACACATGCTGGAGCAATTAGTGAAGGACTGTAACCTGTGGGGGACACCCCACGCTGGAACTGTGTGGGTCTTTTCTGGAAAGGATTAGGGAGGCCAGACAGAAATGCAAGAGTATTCTTGTCCTTGTGAGGAAACTGTGAGTTCACTGTAATGGGTACTTTTGATATGGAGAGCATTTGGGCCTTCCCATTGAATTAATGTGGCCCCAGTGAAGTTCTTCTTTTTCCCATTTGCAAATTGGTTGACTACTTGATTTAGCAGCGTACTGAATTTAATCTGTTGTGATTCCTCTTCTGTCTTTCACTCCTCTATGAACTCAAAATTTTCATGGGTTCCTGACCTCTTGAACTTAGCTGGTTATCTTATGGTCCTGCACTAAGATTCATTAACAGCAAATACCATGCCCACCATATTTCCTGTGCAGCTTGAATGGGGTGCCAGACAGCATTCAGAGGCAGATGTATATTATAATCTAGATCACACAATAAAGGTGGGTTTTTGCCTGTAGACTGCCTGGAATCATGCCCTGTAAGTGACAAAAGGTACGTCTGTATAGTGCAATCCCTGATGAAAAGACTTGGCCTCTTTCTGCAGCAGAAGCAATGAATGTACTGTTTTACAAATGCTCAAGTCATATCAAAGTTAGGGTATACATTTAAGTTTGTCAGGCGTTCTTTCTAGGACATGGTCTGCATGTACATTTTGCCCTGGGATTTTCAATGTTTGAATAAATGTGACAACTGAATTCAAAAGGCAATAATGTGTATTGTTTTGTGCAGGCATGTGTATGAAAAAATATTATGATTATTGCTTAGCAACTAATGCACTAGCAATATGTTCCTTGTGGATGTACTCTTCATATCAGTGTCAGCTCCTGAACATTCCCTTTCCCATAGTTCAGTCATGCAAAAACATATGACTAATACAGTGTTGTTCTGGGGCTGTTAGCTAAGACTGTTGCATTGCCTAGTTATTAGACATTTTATAATGAATTGCTATGGCATAATCAACATGAAAATGTTCAGCCTCTAATATCTGCAGTCTAAAGTCAGATGATGTCATCAGGAGTTTGAAATTTCTCTTGTGCTGCATATGGGGAAATGCAATTTTGAATATGACACAAAAGATCTGAATTAAGTGTCAGTGTCTAATTGTTGTTAAATGAAAGCAGGCAGCAAGATGCAATGAGAGGCAAGCCTAAAATCATGTGTATGCATCTTTCCCAAATAATGGTCGTAGTTACAGCTTCTACATTTTGCATTTGCAATACAAACAATAAAATTCCTATTCTCAAACACTTTGATAGTGGTGGGGTAGTTGGGTTGTCATTCTGGAAGCCACTGTCTCCATCTTTTACCATCCTGAGCTATTGGCCCATACGTGTCTGAAATCCCTTTTTCTGGTCTTCTGAGGAGACACACGAACTAATGAGCAGGCTTAAGCATGTTTTGTCACCATAGATGCAAGTGGCTAGTCAGAAAGATTATAGCTTTGCCCTACCAGAAAACACAGCGTTGCAGAGAAGCAGAGATCTGTTTTCTGTTTGTTCTCCTAAAAGACCTTGGAAAATCCAACTTTGCATAGACCAGGTAAAAGTCTGGGCTTGGTGCCAGACTTTTTTTCTGTAAGAGAAGAGTGTAAGTATCTCTCTTTTAGGTGAGCAGCAGAGGTGTGTAAGATAGGACCAAGGGTGTAGTGTCTTCCTTCTGTGTAGAGAACAGTCAGTTTTTAACTCTGCCTTACATTTTAGAACTTTAGTACCTGTTACATAAAATTATTGCCAGAAAGTTATGCAAATGGGGTAATGACAAACACTCATTACCATATGGTGCCATTTTCATAGTGAAATCAGAAAGCATTTTCTTTCTTTCATCCTGTTTGTAAACTTTGCCAGGATGATTCTTGTTCCTACAAAAATAAATACTTTCCCTATTGCATGCAGTCAAATCAGCCAAGGCATTTGTGTATATTTTCTGCTATTTCCTTCCTCATTTTTACATCAAACACTTTTTAGGTATATTTGAGGTGTAGAATGTTTTTAGTTAATGTTAATTAGCTTTATGTGTTGAGCTGAAGCAAATCAAAAGATCATTTTTCTAAGTCTCTGTTTCTACACCACCTCTCATTTGTGTAATCTCTCCCTGACTAGACCTTCCACATACTGGGACAGAGTAATAATGACATGAATAAGGAAAAAGCCATGTTAACAGTGTGGAAATTTTAGCCATTTTAGAAAAAATGAAACATGGGAAAAAGTCAGTTCACATGTCTTTTCTGAAGTAATTAATTCTGAGATATATATTTTGTTTTCGTTTCCAGACTCTGCTGTCCACTATAAGGCATTTTGTGTTTGAATAAGCTCAGATCTGTGGGATCTTCTGAATGTTAGAGTACTGCTTTTGGACAGTTTTATGAGTTTATAAACATTCATTTTTGGGCATGTATTCTTGTCCCTTTTGAAACTATAGATCTGTACTACATTGTGCTGTGTTTTAAAATGAATCTTAATAAAAAAAATTATTTCAGAAGGAGCTCTGGGAGAAAAAGCAAAAGATAAAGTTTCAAAGTTTAACTGTAAAGAACAATGTTAATTTATATAACTGTTTCTCTCTTCTCATGACAAATAATAATACCTACCATGAGAAGGATGAAAGATTACTCAGAAATCCTGATTTGTTTGCCTGTTGATTGAAAGAAAATTGGTTATTAAGTACTCAGTTGTCCATTGGAAATGTTCCTAACTGTGGAATCTGTAGGCAAAATCATAGGGTGGAAAGAATAATTGTTTTAAATACTCACAGCACACAGTCCGAAAGAATGTTAAGCCATTTGGGATTATTAAATCCCTTTGTGGGCTAGCAGTCCTGCTGTGCATAAGTGCTTATTTTTAAAAATAGGTGCTTGTATGGCACAGCTGGACATGAAGAGGAAAAAAGACTTTCAAGTTCTAAACAACCTAAAATTTCTTTCCTGTGATTTTGTGAATATTTATTTTTTTGTATGATGGATTTTGTGTGATTTTTGATGTAGCTCCATCACTTGAAAAACTGCAGCATGAATGGGTTTTGTAGTAACTTGACATTATTTTCTCCCATTACTGGGGTTAGAAGTATTTTATAAAAAGAAACTATCGTAGCTGATTAAAGTGTGTTAGGGATCATACTGAGGATAAAGAACATATTTTCTTTCAATTGTTCCCAGATTTTATTCTGTGAAGGGTACATAATGACTAGCTCTTGGATGATGAAGTTACTGCTTGATACCAAATTTGCCACTGTGCCACAGGATTTGATGGGCTTTGGACATCTAAATTGTCTCTCTGAGATTAACATTAGGTATTGATGAGCTACTTTTTTGTTTGTTGAGTAGAACTAGTATTCTGAAAAGGAGGCACTCATTTCATTATCTTTTGTTTTTTATTGTGACTTTTTTAGTGTGAGGGGTAAGTCACTAACAGCATCTAGAATGATCAGAAAAACAACTGGTTTTAGTTTCTAGAGGGTGGTATATCAGATCTTTAGATCTGCATGAAAAAGGTGTGCTTACACATGTATGTATTTTGACAGCACTGCTGACATAGCCTGACCACCCTAGAATTTCATTACCATCCTTGCAGCCAACAGTGCTGCTTTTTTTTCCCCCCCTTTTAAACATCTTCTGACAGTTGTAACACCTCATTTCTTTAAGCAGCGTCTTCACTATTTACACATTCTCACAGTGCTGGGGCTGTTAAAAGTGACTTCTTCCTGGCATTGACCAGCCTTAAAATTCAGTCATGCAGCACAGCTTTGCTTCTTGTCCCTTATGTCACTGCCCAGCAGATGTCAACTCAATCAGTTCCATTAAGGCACAAATAAGTAAGTATGTGAACTGCATTATGCATGTTTATTTTAGAGAATATACAGAATATACTCACATCTTCCTGCATAGCCTGTCTATAATTCCAGAAATATGTTATCCTTTTGTTGTGGTTTAACCCAGCAGACAGCTGGACACCACACAGTTTATCACTCACTCCTCTGCCCCGCTCAGTGGGATGGGGGAGAGAATCGGAAAAAAAAGTAAAACCTGTGGGTTGAGATAAAGACAGTTTAATAAAGCAGCAGAGGAAAAAAAATTAATAATGGTAAGAGAATATACAGAATATACAAAGCAAGTAATGCACAATGCAACTGCTCATCACCCACTGACCAATGCTCAGCCCATCCTCGAGCAGTGATCGCTACCTCCGGCCAACTCCACCCCAGCATATAAACTGAGCATGATGTCATATGGTATGGAATACCTCTTTGGCCAGTTTGGCCATGCTCCCTCCCAGCTTCTTGTGCACTGGGCAAAGCATGGGAAGCTGAAAAGGCCTTGACTAGTGTAAGCACTGCTTAGCAACAATTAAACCATCAGTGTGTTATCAACATTCTTCTCATACTAAATCCAAAAGACAAAGCTGTGCCAGCTACTAGGAAGAAAATTAACCCTATCCCAGCCAAAATAAGGACACCTTTCTACTGCAAAAATGCAGAATACTGCTCAGTTTTCACCTACTTTGAATAATTCTGATGCCAGAGATGGAGGCATAGTAGAATATTTTAATGAGTAGAACAAGTTTGTCTTTCTAATTATTTCTTTATTGGGCCATTGTCACCATTAATGAAGAGGTCTAAAGTAATTACATGTTTACTATGATTTTTGATGCCAATGCTGATTGTATTTTATCCTTTGGGTCCTGTAGCCCAAAAGGTCTGCATTTGTTTTCTCACCCAGATGCTCCCCATTATCAGGTCTATCTGATGGATTTCCTTGCACTTTCTTTCTGGACAAATCCCATTCTGCCACTTGCTGGTATTCCTATCCCTGACCAGTTCTGTTCAGCCTTCCTACCTCAGAAGACATAATCTTCAGCAGATGTCAGTGCAGTGCAGCCGCCTTCTCTTTTTTGTCACATTTCTTCTATGCCTTGATTTCATCCCCTGCTGTTAGACAGTCTTTCTCTCTCCCCTGGATGTTGAGCAACCACTCAACAGTTGCTTTCTTTTTCCTCCAAGTAAGTGTGGCCCAAATTTATGGCCTCTATTTCTCTGTCACCTGTGCCTGAAGATCAACTCTCAGAAATCGGCTTTCTGGCAAGCTCTGGTGCAAAAAATGACCTCTTTTGAGAATTCTTGATGTTTTCTTAGCAGACATTAAAAATATATGGAGAGGATTGCTCACTCTGACTCTAATAAAGAACAAATTAATACAGTTATGTAAGCTTAACTTGGGGGATGAACAAGGAATGAGAAATGGAGCGCTAACTATTCATAGAGAAAGAGGGATAGTTTTCAGTGTTGAAGGAAAAAACAAAAGGTGTATTTGGGACTTCTTTTGGGAAAAATTGGCACCTCGTTAGAACAGGTACACGAGTAGGAAAACTATTTCTAGAAATTATAAATGTTGAAATTTCTTAGAAATTGCCTAAAATTGTTGGAAGGAAGTAAATCAAAATTAAAGCTAGTTTTAGACAGAGAGCTTAGAGAATAAAATATTGGTTCAATCAGTAGGGACTGCTGATCAGAGGCTTGGAAATCTTTCTAGCCTAAGTTAGGAAAGCTTCTAGTTTCATAAAACCACAGAAATCACAACTGAAAAAGGAGTCTTAGTCATTTTGTTGCCTCCTGCCAATAATCCCTAATATATTCCTGATTTTGACTGCTTTTTCACATCTAGCTGGAAAAGATTCAGGTGACAAAATTCTCATTGCTTCCCTTGGTGTGAGGGGGTTTAATTGATCTCATGGTGAGAAAATTACTTCTTAGGGTGCAGGAAGTAGTTCTTCAGAATGTGTCCTGGTAATTGATAGAGATTTGCATAAAATCTCATTGAGAAAGCAAAGCTGCTTAATGTACTTTTGGAAATTCAGTAGCCATGTTACGTCTTTGCTTCAAATTCACCAGGAGCTGAAAGTTAGCATGCGAATTTTGCTGGCTCTGCTATCTTGTGCAGTCTCTAATACGTGCCATCTTACTCTGCAATCATAATGTTTAATTTTGCAGGAGGGCAGTGGCACCATGCTGTGAAGTTGCACAGGTATATATCCTTCCATTTAGATTTCTGGCAGGGACTAGACAGCTGCATGCTGCTAGATGTAGAACTCAACTATACTCATGTAAGAGTCTATAAATAAAAAACTATCACATTGCAAATCAGATTCAATCCTTTATATAAAACTCCTACAGAATTTAATGGGGAGGAGGCCATGGGAAGCAAACCCGTCTCAACTCAGAGAATTTTTACTGAATGCAATGTATTTATTTTACATTGCTTTTTACAATGTTTATTGACATGAACTTATAATCACTGATTCAGGTATTAAGAAAAAGAAAACAGCAACAATAAAAAAAATTAAAGAAACACTTAGGGAGACAATTTTCCTCCCTCTTTCCCAGGCTCAGCCTGCGTCAAACACCTCCCCTCTCCCCTCCCTAGTCTCACCTTCCCTTGTTTTCACTGTGTGTTACACTCATCCATCCCAATCCTTTTGGTGTGGCTATGGGCAGCCTGGGAGGCTGGAGTTGCGTGAGTAGTGGTTTGTGCATGACACTTCTTTCTTGCTGCTCATTTTCCTCTGCTCCTGAAAGGGTCATTCATGGGCTGCAGTTCCTCTGTGGGTGTCCGTGCCCCGGCATGGGCTGGCCTAGGCTGCAGTCCTTCAGAAATGTCCCTGAGTGATACTGCTATCTTGGAGTGTCTCCCTTCAAACATGTGTCTCCAGCTCTGTCCTCAGCAATGTCTCATTCCATGTGCCTCCTCCCCTACTTTTGCCCCTTGCAGCTTCAGCTTTTTCTTAAATGTGTGAGCTGGGATGTGAGCAGGGGCTCCCCTGCCTGGCTGAAGGTTTTTTTTGTGGGCAATGGGGTTTTGACAGTGGCCTCAGAGACATCTGGAAACATCTGTGACTTGCACTGGGCAGTTCCTGGCCACATTCCAGTCAGAGCACCTTGCAGTTCCTTGCGTGGGTGTCCCATGTAGTAGTTGGTAGGACTCTGTAGAAATTGTGACAAGGCTGGTGTAATATTTCTTTTGTGGAGCTTCCAGTGCCATAGAACAGTTTGAAAATTATCCTGAAGAATATATTCTCTGTTAAAGATCCTGGTTAGCTATTCCCTACACACACATGCTTTTAAGCAAGTGGGAAGATGCATGCCCATGTGGGAAGAGGCTGGAGAACTTGAGGAACATTGTTTCTATTTTTCCTCCTCTCCCTTTGCATATTGGTGCACTGGTCTGAGGAGAAATACTGTGATACAAGCATAGAACACAGTATTGGGATTTCCAAGGCAGTTGCTTCTGCTTTAAAGTAGCACTGTCTCTAGGATGCTCACCGCTATCTGAGGAAATGTGTGAGGTTGCAGACACTGAGAAGTATTCTCCATTTCTAAGGTGGTATTCAGAAATTTGGTAGGTGCTACTGCAGTACAGCTGCATGGGAAGCACAGGATTTGTATATAGAAATAGTATGCTAAATACACACCCTTCTGCACCTTTATCAGGAATAACACAAGGACTTAATGTAGAAGTTCCTGCTCCATTAAAGGTACACTATTGCATGTTATATAGTTTTAGCATTATGAGACATGGAATTCCAGTCCATATTTGTAGTTGAACTGCTCTCAGAAGGCCAATGTTGTTTGGTGCTGTCAAGTTAATTTACTCTAATAAGTCACTTTGGAAACCTGATCACTCCTTACATTTCAGACTTTCTCCCCTGTTTTAAGTGGCTCATTCAGAGACTTCCTTGGTGTTTCAAAGATCATGCCGCTGAAGAGGGAGTCTTTCTCTTAAACTAGTGTCCATGGCACTAAGACTCCTAAGCTTGCACTTTGTCTTACTCTGAGACTGGATCACACATTATGACTTATGTGTAGTTAGCTGAATCTCAGTCTGCTAGTTAAAGAATAGTCATTATGATTTTGATTTCTTTTTAATGGCATTAAAACCATTTTCAATTAAAAGAAAAAATAGGGTTTACTTTGTTTTCTAATGAAAGTAATAGCTATGATTTTACAGCTGAAATGTAAAAACCTGAATAGCCTGGATCTCCCAAGCCTCACTGGTCCTCTTGTTAAGCAGTACACTGAAAATTATAGACCTGTTAAAAGGGTTAGCAAGAATCAGTTTATATGTACTTTAGATACCTACAGCAGTGCAGATACTGTGGATGAACATGACAATTCTAATGAGATGATATGAAAAGCTACATTACCCTCCCAGCCAATTGATAACCAGCTAATTTGTATTGTCGAGATGCTTGTAGGACTTGGTACCATGTAATCTGTTTTCCTTTGGGAAATGTGTTTCATACAGTGTGATTCCAGATACATACAAGTGACTGTGCCTGCCTGAAAATAATGCTGAAGACCAAGAGCTGCAGTATATTGATAGCACAATAACACGTGAATCCAATGAATCTTTAGGGATTTCAGTAGAGGACTGGTCATTCTTTTTTAAGATGTTCAAAAGCAGGCAGCAGAATCTCCCTGTTAAATGCATTTCTATGCATTTTTGTGAAATGACATATTGTAAAATAGAACAGTTGTTGTGCTTCTGCAGTATCATGCTTTGAATATAAATGTCTGCTGAGGTAATATGTTCCGATTCGGTAGGATCTACCTATGCCTCTCAACAGTTCTTCATTACGATAAGACTGAAACAGTAGGATTGTGATCAGCAGGATGCTGTTCTGACATTTCAAGCATTACACTGTGCCTTCTTTAACCGATATCAGCAGCAAATACCAGCCGGCCCTACTGGGGACTGTGCTTCAGTGACAAGACATAACTCTGGCCGGTGCTACTCACCGAGGAAGAGCACAGCCGTACAGAATGCTAATAGTCTTTGATTCCCTTTTCTAAGCACTGACACGCCTGTTGTCAGTTTCTATATGGTAAAGCTTAACAGATGCCTTGGTCCAAATTTTGTTAGCCTTTTGAGAAATTTATTCATAAGATAAGCTAGTCACTAGAGTTTTGTCATGGTGCCAGCCGCTGGGGCTTCATAGTGCACCTCAGCGCTATCAAGTGCCAGAGCAAACTATCTAGCACATGAGAGAAAATGCAAGCTATATATCTGATCATACAAATGATGCTTATTCTTAGGAGCCTGCAGGGTAACTTAGAGGTTGAAATCTTTCTTTAAACTCTTCTTGGTTTACTTTGGATCATATTTGAGCAGTTTCGAAGCTCCAACGTGTATAACAGCTGAAGAACAGTAGAAAAGGACATATTTTTGACTCTCTGGAAAACCCTTTCATTAGCATTGTTCAGTGCCTAAAATCACACAATTGATGATAGACTGAGTTTTTTACTACTCATCAGAGCATCCTCAGATGTATAATAAAAACTATGTTTGTAAAAGCAGTATACAAATAGCTACACGCTGTACATAGCTTTCCTGATTTCCTATAAAGCTTCCCTAGTTTTCCTGAATCATAGATAGACTCATTTGATGCAATGAGCTTTTGCAGTGCTCTTTTGCTGGGTCACTGACTTTCTGACTGTTTTTATTTCATTGAGTGGCATTATTGGTATCATTTGGGTTCACTCACTCTTTTACAATAGCAGCTGTTAACTACCATCAGTGACTTCTCATCGAAGGAAGTCTTTTTTGGATGATGTGATGAATGAATTCACTTTGAGTCAGGCCTGAATGACAGCTTGTAATTTGAGGGGGACTTAACAACCATTTCCACTTTATAATGATTCTATTAGAGCTGTGCAGTCATTCCGCATAAATTGGGTTTGACTCTTCTCCAGAATTTCTCTATGCCTGATCTGGTTTTCTTGTCCTAAAACAAAAAAAACCCCAAATGGTAGTATCTCCAGCATGTTAAAGTTTTTTTGCTTTTGTTCAGAACTCCAAGAATTAGATAAGGATTAGAACTTTCAGCATTTTTTTCAAACTTCTGTCTTTTGAGATCTCTAATAAGATAATGTTCATTGTTTTCTGTCTTCAGTCTTCAGTACATGTGTTTTGCTGTTCCAGGCTAATATAAAAACAAGGGTAGCCTTTAACAGCTTTTATTTATCCACATTTCTCCAGCCTGTTTCCTTTTCAGTACATTCCAGCTAGAAATAATTAACTGGAGAAGAAATCTGGGGTGTAAGAACTGTGAGGAGTTGTAGAAATCGATCTCCACAGAATGGCAGGAAGACAGAAAAAGCCAAGTGGAGAAATGAAAGACCAGAAATCTGCAACACCTGAAAAATGAATATGTACTGGGACAGAGCTGATCGCAAGCCAGACCGTTTGATTTCCCCTTTCCTTTTGACAGTTTAGTCACTATCAGCAGTTGGGAGCCTTTGACTGTGCTGGCATCAAGCAGGACCAGACTACAGTTTTCCTGCCAAGGCACTGAATTTATGTAACAGAATAAGCATGGTGTGTGGATAAAAAGACTGCAGTCTCCCAAGTGATTAATTTATAGTTTTGTCTGACCTGTCTGTCTGTCCTTTGGTAATTAAGAGTTTCTTTTCTTGCATTACCTTTCTTTCAGCAGTTTAAAAAAAGCTATTAGTTTGTGCTTGTTAACTTGGAACCCATATTGTTTAGCTGGACACATACTTTGTTATTTATCCCTTTAACTTCTTTCTTGACAATCTACCAGACTTTGCTGAATTTGTGAAACACAATCACATCTCAAAAGCTGCAACAACCTAACCAAGGAGCCTAAACTGACAAACTCAATATTCATTTTCGTATTTCACACGTCAGTGTGAAAAGTGACAAAACCTTCCTGTACCATCCTCATCATGTATATATGTAGAGAGATGTGCAAGCTTTCCAAAAGAATAAGAAATCCTTCTGGCTGTTGCAGCAACTTGTAATGTTTGGCTTACCATTTAATGCAAAAGAAAAAGAGGTCACAATGTTCATGTTCATATTTCATTGAAAATACAGTGTAGTCAAAAAAAGAAATTTCCATTGATCTCAAGAGAGTCCCTAGTAAGTAGCTAGAATCATGTGAGGTGCTGGCTGACAGGTCATCTTTCAGTCCCATAGGATCATACTCAGATGGCAGTAGTTAGAGCAGACCGAAAAAGGTATTAAGAGAATCTTCTTGTGAGGTATCATGACGTTGAAAGACAAGAACCTGTCCTATCAAGGACCATATTGGAAATATCTTCATTGCCTGATTTTTAGGTTTCTTCTTTCTACTTTTAGTGATAATAATATAGACTAGAAGATGCATGACAATAAATTATTAAAATTCTGGGCTTTAAAAATGATTGCTTATGATCTATTTGGTCTGTTTGAGTTTTACTGATGCACAACATATTTTTTTTTTCTTCTTTAGAAATGCTTTAAATGGAAAAAAATCCTCACTGGCAACAGCTATCAGTAAGAAGTAGAAGTTCTTCTGGAAGGTCTTTTCTTTAGCTGCAGTTAAATGAGCATGATTTAAGGCATAGGAACTTCCTCTCCCCTGTAATCACCTCAGCAATTGTGCAGGTGCAAGCTTTTGTGAGGCTCACTGACATGATTTGCATTAACAGTAATCTCTTCTCTTTGTTTGTGTTTTGCAGTACATATTTTACCCAGATAATTTTAATGACACAGCAGAATATATTATTTTATAGCCAAACTCAGGGACTGGTGAAGTGAAGCTCTGGTGAACTGGGAGGAAATTTCTTGAACTGGCTTTGCTGTTAAAACTTGCACCCCTGGAAAGTACAGTCTCCCCGACTCTTCATTATACTTTCAATCCTTTCTGTTAAGGGATGTTACGAGCAGCCACCTCCTCCAGCAGCCCTGGCCTAGGACTCCCTCCTGCCTAGCTGCTGAAGCCCAGGCCGGTGTGCTATGCAGACCCAGACATGCACACACATGCACAGACAAACATGCATGCACACCCAAACACAGACACAAGGACATGCACACAAAGGACACAGACATGGCCGGTCACGCGCGCTGCCACAGAGGAGGCGCAGCCTCCGACCGCAGCCCCGTAGAGGGCTCCCACAAACACAGGGGCGGACAGCCTGGCACCCTCCTCCTCCTGGGCTGGCAGAGGCAGAAGGTGGCTAGTGCAGCACACACGGGGCACCCTCCAGGTTCACAAGCACACGTACGCTCCCGGATCCCCCAAGTACCAGAACAGCCCCTCTGCCTTCCTGACACACCTGCGCCAGGCCCGGGTCCCCTTTGCATGCCCCACAGGTCCCCAACCCACTGGTCCATGCTGATGATTGCATACGCACATCCCAAGCATACCAGATTTGGAGGGGATACAGACATTCACTCCCCTCCAGCTACCAGCACTGAGCCCCTTACTCATGCCAGTGCCCCCCAGTAGTTGTTTTTTGGGACACACACTGTTCCCACCCCATGGCTAACTCCAGTTGCTCACACTGAGACCCCCCATTTGCTTCGGCAAAGGCCAGGGGAGCTCATACCCCCAGTCTAATTCCAGCATTTGCCACCCGGTCCACTCATACTGGTTCTCCCAGCAGCTGGAACTCATTAGCAGTTCAAGAGACAATTACAAGCTCATTTTAGACCAAAGCTTTAGACAGCTTATTAAAAAACCTGTCCCCTCCCAGCTTCTTATACATCTGGCAGAACATGGGAACCAGGACAAATGAAGTGAGCCTTGCAGGATTTTCTTCTCTGGCTTGTATGAGCTGTCCACTCCAAAACCTTTCTTCACTCTTTGGGAAAAACTACCCAGGTAATGGGTGATAGGATGAGGGGAAATGGCCTCAAGTTATGTCACGGGAGGTTTAGGTTGGACATTAGGAAAAATTGTTTCACCAAAAGGGTTGTCAAGCATTGGAATGAGCTGCCCAGGGAAGTGGTCGAGTCCCCATCCCTGGAGCTGTTTAAAAGGCGGGCACATGAGGTGCTTAGGGACATGGTTTAGTGTCGGAATGGCAGTGTTAGGTTAATGGTTGGACTTGATGATCTTTTCCAGCCTAAACATTTCTATGGTTTTATGATTCTGTGATCTGATACTGTGAAGACTTTTATATGTTTTCAGCTCATTTTTGGGTTGTGTTCACAGCAATACTATTTTTAAAAAGATTGTGATTAATGTTTTGCTATGGGGCTGAAGAACCTTTATCCAGAGATTAAAGTGACGTTGAGGGGGGTACTTATGCTTGACCATTTTTTTATGGTGTGCACCTAGGATCCCTAGGTATCTGGCTATTGCATGGGATGTTTTCCACTGTATCCAGCTAGAGTTTCAAGCCACGCTTCCCTGGCATTTGATCCTAGCTGTCATGTTGCTCAGCACCAGAGAATCACCCCATGGTAATGGCAAATGTCTCAAACCCTTGTACCTTACCTGCACTTTGCATACACCACACCAGTGAGTTGAACCTAACTGGCTGGGAGCAAAATATCTTACTAAAAAAACCCCTTTTGATCTTCCTGGTTTTAAGCCAGCAGCTGTGTAGTGAGATTTGTTTAGGTTCACCAACTGTTCATTGAGTTATAGTAACACACAGTGCTTAACAAACAAATAAAAAGAGAAATGTAGAATGTGTTTCAAACATAGTATGGTCCTAATACTACTTATTTCAAAATCTCTAAGGAACTTGATCCTGCTTTTTTAGATGTTATTGTTAAATATAACAAACAGACACAACAAATGGGTTTAGCTCATTAAAAGAAGATCAGTTTTCATAGCTACAGAGGATCATTTGAAGAACTAATATATACTGTCTTTTGATAGTCTGCATCCCACTGTCAGAAAGAAAGGCAAGTTACAGTTTTAAAAAGGTGTGTGTCTCCCCTGGTCACAGGGAAAGCAAACTGTAGCAGAAGTGTTAGTGTCTACAGAACAGCAATAAATTTTGATTCTGAGATGGCCACTTCCTTCAGGATGACTTAGATAGAAAAGCAGGGCTAGAGAAGTGAAACACAGGATAACATTTTGAGTGTTGGAAACAAAATTCAACCTAGACATCCAACTTAAAATTATCTTAGAGGAATAATTTCCTGCAACAAGTAACAATAGACAGCTTTGAAAAGGATAAGTTTTCTCTAAGTAGTTTTGTCCTGTGTATAAAGCAGCAGTAAGGAAGAGAGAAATTCATGTCCTACTGAACATATTTGGTATCTGATAGTAACTTTTTTTTTTCCCCATCTTTGAAGATTCACACTATTAAATAAATACAAGTAAAATGGGCTTTGCTAGTTGTAGTAAGTAAATGCTTGCACTAATGCAGAATATGAATTAAAAAAAATCAAGGTTTGGATATACAATTCAAATAATTCTTATTTACTCCTTTATTGGCAAAACCAAGATGAATGTATATTAGTGCCTCCATAAACCACTCCTATAATGTCCAGTGCTGACCACATGCTGTTGCCAAAAAATGATAGATCTCTCAGTTTTCAGCTGCGGAGGCTCACAGTGAGTTTGCTGCTTATTAAGAAAGTGCTAACTTGCTTCTCCAGCAGGAAGATGAAACACAGATATGCAGGTTGTCGAAGGTGCTACACAGCTATGAATTGTGTAGCAAAAAGAAATGAAGTAGACGGAAAAGAGGCAAATTGCTGGTGTTGGTTGTTTCTTTCACGTTTTAGGTGTGATTCAAAGCTTAAGCGAATAGTAAATACCTTGTTGACTTCAGTGAAATTTGATCCAGCCTATGACTGCAGTATTGCAGATGTCACATGAAGCTGTGGAAATTCGGGGTTAACACTTTCAATGGACTGTTTTGTGGGCCATTAAAAGCAAATTAAAAGGGTTAATTCTCCATGAAATAGATTAAGCTTCATGATGGTATTGGTTGTGCTAATATGTAGGAAGATTGACTACTTAAGTAAGCTTGTTAATTACTATATTTTTTATATATTGTTAATTTTTTAGAACATACTATGTGCAAAGTAATAAAAGAGAAACTTTTCCACAAATGTCTTGCCCGAAATGGCTTTAAATAAAGCTTCTAAATGACACGTGATTGAATAGTAAGACAAAAAAGCTGTTATTCCACCAACATTTTTATGCCTTCAAAAATAAAATAAAAATGTTTGCATGCTGTGAAATACAGCACAAGAACCACATTTTTGAATGAAGTGACAAAACTTAACTTATGACCAAAATAAACACTTCAGTATTCAGATGTACTGAAAATGAAGTAAAAGATGGTATCTTTAAAGTCAGTTAGAATACCATCTCTGATCATAGAAACTAGGTTTCAGCAAGTGGGCCATGCCTGATTCCTCTGAGAAAAAAGGCAGAGAGGAGAAACAATACTTTTCATTTCTATGGCCCAAGGTGCTTAGATAGCTGCTCTTTGGGTATGATAGTGAAAATTTTGCTTTGGAAGGTCTAAGCCCCACCTCCAAGTGCTATTCTCAGTTCTCTGTTTTAAGAAAAATCTATTTTCAATATAAGTAATTTTCAGGATCATCTATGCTTCTTATACTCTCCTCAGTCCAGGATAAACAAAAGCACATTGATATATACCGAACAGACCCTGTGTTTGTATAATTCTGGCTGAGAACGCACACTGATGGGTTAAGGGCTCCTTCTGCCCACAGAGTCCCATGATTTTGTAAGACAGAGTATTACCTGGAAAATTTTTGGAGATAAAATAATAAGAACAAGACACAGTTGTTTTAATTTTCTTTTTCTTTCTTTTTAGTTCTTCCATGTATTTTTTTTTCAATCTTTAGGAGATTTATTATGTGGAAAAAGCTGGTATTTTCCATCTTTGTCACTGTCTTCCAGGAGAATCATGCAAAAAAAAAGGCAGGAGAAATTAAGAGAAGATAGCATTAATTAACTGAATTTTACCTTAAGATAATTACCCAAGTCACTGAAGTAACTTCTGCTCTTGAGATACCGCAGTTACATAGGCAGGGCTGGAAGGTGTCTGCTTACAATTGACTACATTCTTCTATGGTTAAAGATGGCTTCTTAATTTTCTGTACTGTTCTATTCTGAAAAGAAGGAACTCTCAAGAGAGGATAAATTACTGTATCAGAAAAGCAGAGGAGAAGGGCCAGTATCTTGATAATATCTGTTTGCTGCCTCCTCCTTTAAATATTTAATTTTGGCAACCAGTTATGGGCTAAGCTTCTCTCAAAATACCTTCTTCTACCTAGCTTTTTCACTGGAGAGGCAGCTCTCTGTAGAGCCAGACTCTCCCAAAAGCTGAGGTCTGCTTTATGTTCATGGCAGGACAATTAGGGGGAACTTCCTTTCCTTACAATCCTACAAGCAAAATACATTGCCACTGTATTCATCATCTTTATTAATGATGTTTCCATTTTTATAGCCTGAAATATTTATGGATGGCTAAAGAATATTCTAGAGGTTATCAGCTTCACAAAATCCAGAACAGTAAGCATTTTCCATGTATGTGATTTGTGGAATATTCCAAATATGTGGGAGTAGCTCATAAAAATGTTCTTGAACAAAAGCAATAGCCCTGCCACTGTTACATTAGTATTTGAATCACAATATAAGCACAGTTTGGGAAGAAGAATGAGTTTACACTACCTCTGAGATGCCAGCACTCTAAGACATAGTTAAAAGAAGCAAGATCTTGGAAATGTTCTTTGTCAAGTTGTTAAGGATCATTCTTGTATTGTCTATTGCTAAATATTAGGGCACAATTCCTATCCAATAAGCATAAACCAAAAGCTCTCCTTGAAAGAAGTCTGAGAGGCATGTTATTGTGAAGTTTCACACTCACTAAAGCACTATGACCTAGTAAGGAGGAAAAGTTAGACTTGTGGGAAGAGCATAATTGAATAGAGCAAACATACACAGATTGAATCAAGGTTTTGAGAATTTCAGATCAGTATGTTTTAAGGGAATTTAGGAACAGAGCAGTATTCTTCATTCAGTATTTAAGTTGATGTGAAACCATTGTAAATGCCACCTGGAGAATGCATTAGCATCTAGCAACCTGAAGAAATGAATAAATACTAGAAGACATCCAAAATAAAGGTCTTAAAGAATAGCTTAAAAAATTAATGGTTTTGATACCAGATGTACTTTGTAAATAATAATAGGTACATTTAATCAGAAGAATGTATAGTTGGCATTCCTGGAACAAAGACATGCTGGAGCAAGTAGGCCTGAATAGGACACCTAATCAAGATGTTTTGAAAACATCCAAAACTTGGCAAGGAAACCCAAGATCCATGTATCTTCAGCTGAACTGCCCTCATTAAGAGCGTCACTAAGAATGGTGCTTCCAAGTCAAAGGAAGACCCCTCCTTACAGAGCATGCATTGTATAAAGAAAGGATGCTGTAGCTTTAAATGAATGTGAGGCTTGCAAGAACCAATAAGAAACAAATGTGGCTAGGTATCATTGTGAAATAACTGGTAACCAGTGCTCTGAGTGTATAAAAAGCTGCTGAGTGACCACCAAGGTGTGCTAGCTTTGTGGAGCTACCACTTAACACCCAACCCTGCAGAGATTAAATAAATAAGCAATGTCTCTCCTGAGTGTGTGACAATTGACTTATTGCACACCAAGACATGAATCCACGTTTTGGACAACAAAGGCACAGTGGATAGCTTTTTCAAAGAAGAAAAATTATATAAGCAGCAAAAAGCCTCCCAAATGGCTCTATAATTAAATAAATTAATGAAAAAAATCTCAGCTGTATATTGAAAAATCAAGCAATAGCCATACACAAGCTGCATAGTATCTTCAAAATCTATGTCGTGATAATATGGAAGGGAAATTCCCTTTTGCTGAATTTCCTTCACTGTTGGGTCTAATTCTTTGGAATAACTGTCCATCCAGTAACTATACTTTGTCTGCTTAGGAGTTCCCTCCCCACTTCTAGCTGATGCCTTTAGAGATATCTGTGTTCAGACATCCCTTGTCCATTTAATGATAAGGCTTTAGAATTATTACTTTAGTGAAGGTTTCCAAGTATTTTCTGATTGTTAAATGCATTCTTTGAAAAAGCAAATCACTGACAGATAATATAAAATGAAACAAGATAGCATTAGATATCATGCTAACAGTTTATATTGGTTTACATTGGAGCCTACATATTGTTGACTTAATTACAAGCCTTTAGAATTATTACAATGCTACAAGTAATGTCCTGGAGACATAAAGTGGAAAACAGCTTGTAATTCCTCTACTTACTTCAGACTAGAAAAAGTCATGCATGTTACCTAGCAAATCTCCTCTACCTACACATATGTTTCAACAAATGTAAGTAATAGCGTCCTTTTTAAGTAGATAATTCAGGTAAGGAACAGAAGACATGGCAATTTACTTGTATTTAAACCAAAATAAGATTATGTTGTATTTCAAGATAAAGACAGAAAAAAAGTTTGCTTAAACACTGTGTAATATGAATAAAATCATCCTTTACCTGGTTCTGGCTAGTCCTCCAAGTCTGGTCTGCAAATAAGGGCCTGCTTCAAGGAAGTCAAAGAGCTAGAGGTAGAGCTAGAAACTCATATTGAAACTTTTATCTTAAGCACTCTTTTTGCCTTGCAAAGGGCAACATCTGGCTGTGTATGTTCACATCTGCATTGCAGATTCTACTTTAGGGACTTCTTTATTGGAATGAATCATTCCAGGCACAGGGGTAAACATCTACACAGGGCTCTGGGAGTTTCATGCACAAGCTGCATTAACATTAAAAATGGCATCTTCAGTTCCTCATAGTTCACTTTGAAAATGCATCTATAATGCGACTTTGTATTATTGACTGCACACATGTCACATCAGCTGTTTCAAACAGGAATTCTATGTATAAAGGTAAAAGAAGGCAGCATTTTTGTACATTTGTTCATTGCCAAATATTTTCAACATTTATCTATGCTAAATCTATGGAAAGACAAGCTTAGTGAACATGAAATCACACTTAGTTGACAGGAGTCTGGAACTATAGTGCAGGAGAACTGGATAGATGTGCTTTTCAGACCCTGTAGATTGAAATATTTTAATTGATTTTTTTGTGCAGCTTCCTAACGGATCCATTTCAGGTGGTGGTTCACTTCTAGATTTTGTCTGGGGTTCACAAACTCTTCTGGTTTCCTTTTGCCACTGCACTTGCCTGTATCCAGTAATCACCAAATATGGATTCCTTTAACATTCATAAGGAAGGCTCTACAGCACAAGGAGGTGATGTTTCCAGATGTGTTTCCCTATCTTTTCAGTTCTTATATTCCAGAAGAAGACAGTTTCTTTTGTTCTCTGTGAATAGCTACTTTTATGCATGTGGCGGGG
>JADKXX010001384.1:0-64352 GCA_017310255.1 Butorides virescens | reverse complement strand
GGGGGAGGAGGGCGGAGGGACAGATTCTACTGACATTGATCTTTTCTTCCTTTTGATAGTGTTGTCCTGATCACTAACTTCCCTTTGTATTTGGAAAAGGGTGCTTTGTTTTTAAGACCACACTGAAAATGGTGGTGGAGCTTCAATGCAGACAACAGGGTAACAGTTCCTCTTTCTGATGACATCTGTATTTGTGTGCCAGTCATAAAGAAACATTTCACTGAGGACACGTCTGCAGTGAGTTAACTGTGCTGAAATCAGGGCCAATTCTTTGAATAAAGTATCTGGCTACTAGGGAATGTATCTTTTTTTAACTTGATCCTGTTATTTCCATGTTGCATTAAAAGTATTGTGACCTTTTAAAGAAGAGACTGAAATACTTTCTTATATCCAAATCAGTTCTTTTGAAAGGCACCAGTTGTCACTCACGATGCCTTGTTATGTGCTTGCTCTAGCTTGTCCAGGATTCTCAGTTCCTTATTAGTAACACTAAAGAGAAGAGTAAGCTTGTTTAGTAAGCTGAAGGAAAAGCATCATGTTTCCTTGGTTATGCCCAATGTTTCTAGTGCACTTACTTAGTGATGGCTGTTATCAGCTGTACTGAAGGAACAAAGGACAAAGGCTTGCAAATGCAAGGCAGTATTTTGCTTGTGACTTTGTAAAGTATGGTGCAAAGGTGGAGAATTATGATAAGAGAATCCATACCAGGCGTAAGCAGGGTAAAAATGAAACAAGTTGGTGATGTCTCAAAGGAATACTCTTACCTGAATATTGTATTACCTAATGATGTCACGGGTCATTATAGTTAGTTTCCTACCTGAACAAAAATGATCTCCCAATTGCTTTTCTCCTTGCTTGGAATTATGGCTTCAAAACTGTGCAAAGGGATCCCTAGTTTCAGTATATGGTCATCCACAGTACGGCAGAAGGCAAATATTTTCCTGTTCTGCTGTGGGCAGGAACACTGGGAAGCTGTGGGGAAAGATTTAAGGATGTCTTAACCACCCCCTATTTTTTTTGATAATTTGGGGTAAACTTTGGAAATGGGGAACTTTTTATTGTTGCATATGCCAAGTGAAGCCCACTGTAATTTTATAGCTTCCTGTCCCAAACTCTTCAGGGAGAACAGAGCTTTCACATTGGTTCTCACTTAGAATTTTTTTAACATAAACCAATTTTAAGACAAGAATGTCGAGCTTTGACCTCCATTTCCAATATTTTACTAAACAGTAGGACTACTTTTTCAGATCATGGAATCATGGGTACTACTATCATTTAAATCAACAGTAATGATGTCTGGCATAGTTGTGAACATGTTTGGTTGAAAGGAAAAGAAACTAGAAAATGCAAGCAATGAAACTGTTTTTCACTGTGTCAATCCATTTCATACAAGTTTATATTATTCCAATGACATATGATTACTAAAAAAACACAGAGGAATGTTACTGTGCAGATTAGTGATATCTCAAATTAGTTATTGAATGAACGTAGCAACAGTATGTTCTTTACTGAATGGAACAACTGACTAATGTAGTTACCTCTGATAGTAAACTTTATACAAAATATAGCCAAGGTAAAAAACATGTTTACTCGGCAATATCTGCACCTTCGTTATACTTCTTCCTAATTAGATGATTAATGAGACTGATTTACTTTTCGTCTTAGCCTGCCTTCTGGCAGCACTTTATATTAGCTGAGGTATAAAAATACTCCCATCTATAGGATCATGTAGTTCTCTGTAAGATATATTTCCCAATCTGCGTTCCATTGTTCTTCAGCCAAGTTTCTCTTCCAAACAAGAGAGGAAGGAGTTAATAAATATCTTGGAAAGTCAAGAAACTAATTGAATATGTTTTGGGAAGGATCAGAACCTGTCATGAAGAGACAGATGGCTGTGTCTCCTTAGGAAGTTAGTCTTCCTAAAGAAGAGTTCGGGTTTTAGGAGCAATGGTGCTGAAAAAGAATTTTCTCTGTGTGGTGCTTGGGCCTGTGGTGCAGAGTCCTGAGGTCAGAGAGACCCTGGGCTGAGCTTGGAAGGGTGAGATGTCACCTTGAGTACCAGTGACATTTTTGTGGTTGCTTATTCTAAAACCCACTAATAGCAGAGTTTAGGATTACAGCAGTGGAAAGCTTTTAGGAAGTGAATCCTCTTGAGCTGTATAAGCCTTGTTATTTGGGCTAGGATTGTTGAAGCAAAACTACAGAAGCAGCTCTAGCAGTCTTAATGATGGCTTTATGCCCCATGGAGTGTGACGACTCCATACTAAGAAAATTTATTTTGTTACAAGTAGTTTAAGAAAACCTGACCTTGGTCTAAGGACATGCCTGTACAAGGTTTATAAATATATTTTAAATGTGGCTGAAAAAAATATTTTTTTTAATCAAAATCTTTTCCACTCTGTGGTATGGACCATCTTGGAAATCTGCTTTATCAAATCAGTTCCTTCATGGAGGAAAAGAGGTTACTCTGGAACAGAAGCAATAGGAAATAGGAAAAGACCCTGCGGTGAATCAAAACAGTCTGCCGACTGTGCACAGGTAACTGTGCCATAGATACTTAATTCAAGAAGATTAAAAGAGTTTGTATACTGGTGTGTGATATAAAACCTTTACAAAATCTTGTGCTGAATTTAAGATGTAGTAATCAGGTGAAGGACTGATTGTCAGTTGAGTTTTTACAGTCCATAAAGTGTTCTTACTCTGTGCCTTCTGTATGGTCTTGTAGAAGTCTAAAACAAGCATTTTCACTTATGACATCTGAACTTTACTCTAGACATCAGAGAAAAAGTTAATGTAGTGATTTTTAAATTCAGCTGATTAAAGACTTTTCAGTGAACAGTTTCAAAATTAATAGGAGATGGAAACCACTTCCTCCCCCAAATTCTTCAGTACTTAAAAATTTACAAAGTCTTCAGCTAAATCTTACAGGACTAAGCATTATAAAAGAATGTACTCAATGATGCACAGTTCCAGTTAAAGGAATAATGAAAGGTAGCACCTAACTCCTATGATATCCTGGTAAAATCCACTGCTGTGTAATGCTTTTTATCACACAGATCCTACAGAGATCTGACAGTTTTGGTCAGCTGCCCTGGGAGCTGGTCTGGAGAAGGAATGGCAAAGAACCCTGTCTTTTTTTGACTTCTTCCCACTGACCCAAATGGTTTTGTCAGCATGGTGAGATGAATTGTCAGCAGCCCTTAGCTAAACAGAATTAGCAATAACTTTAGGAGTCTTCCTGTACAAGAATAAGTCTATTTTTTTGTAGCTCAGTATGTGTGACAAGATATTCTTCCAGGTGGAATAGGTGCTGACTATAACCCCTCAGCATTTGGGTCTTTTTTATGATGAAAAGAGTAGGCAATGGTGGCTAATTCCCAAATTATTGAAAAAGAATAATTTAATGGCTAGGTGAGCTCCTGCTGCAACTGGGCCATGTCTGGAAATGTTTTTACATGGGCTTTCTCAGGCACTGCTAAAAAATAGGGGACATCAAACCTACAGTTCCTTCCCAGTATAAATTTCTTATAATGTTGTGCTTTCCAGAGGAAGGATTAAAGTGTGACTACCATGACAAATGTTTCCTTAAAGAAGATTTTATTCCCCTTTGAGGCTAATCACTAATTATTTTCTGTTATGTCACTTGTGGACCAGTGTAAGGTATTCTAGAAAGTCAGGTCTTCTTCCAGATGAAGTGCTCCCTCTAAAGTGGTTTACTATCAGGTTAAATAATCCTCCTTCAAGTATTTTACTGTGAGATACTTATTGTTTCACATGAAATTTCACTCAATTACTTTTGTTATAATTTATTGTGGCTAGTCCTCACATACATTTAAAACTTACAATTATTACTATGCTTTCCAGTTCTCTTTTTTTTTTTTGGTTTTTTTTTTTTTTTTTTTTTTCTCTCTGAGCAAATGTCAGAGCTATTGAAGTATTAGGATAATTTCTCTATGTGTGGGTGAAAAATATATGAGATGATGGCATCTGCCACTTTGTAGTGGTAGGAGGAAGTAGGGGAAAGAATTGCTATCAATTTCAGTGAAATACTTACATAGGAGTTGGGAAAAAAAGTGAACTAATTAGCAATATAAGATCTGCTTCATTGTAGCATGCAAAAGAACTCTCCACCTCATATTGGCTGTAGTGCTGCTCCAAACCACGCCCTCTCTGGGACAATTCTTCAATCACACTTTCTGAGAGTACCCTTCATTTGAAACTTTTTCTTGACGATGTATCTAATTTTTGACCTCCACATTTCATTTTAATATATATGTCTTTGCTGTTCCTTCTAATTGCCAAATTAAACCTTAAAAAAATAACTTCCATATCTCTTGTATTTTTTAGACCTTGCCTCTAAGCATTCTTTCCCAGTTTGTCAGTTCTCTCTACTTTTCAGTTATCATATTTTAAAATTGCAATCTGAAAAATCCTTGCAAACATGTGGCAATTTCATTTTGCACCCCAGAAAAAATTATAAAAGCTAAATTCCATTTATAAAACAGAATTTCTGCTTTAAAAAACAGGTCTGAGGAAGTAAGAGGGCAGAATGACACAAGTTTAATTATATTTAAATAGAAATGTTTAAACAAATTGGAATGTAATAGGATCCAAATAATTATATTCATGCTTGTTTTTAGAAATATTCCACTTCACCCTTTTTCTGCCTTTATATATATATATATATATATATATATATATATACTCTCTCTTTAAAGGTTTATATACTGTGATAGAATTATTTTATGAACATAAACCTACCATAGCTACTGAACTAAGTGCTTTTTTTTTTTCCCCAACAGAATGAATTTGTTGGAAAGACACTGAACTGACCCTTGAGATGAACAGGGGAGATGATAAGTAATTAGTAGCAATCATAATAATAAAATTTATTTCCAGCATATTTACATTTCTTCCCTCCAAATTCCTGAGACATCATACTAGAAGACAAATCATTTTAACCAGCTCATCTGCCTATAAATTTGCAGAGACTTTCATAAAACAAAATAAATCTTTTTACTATTCAGTTACATTGTTCCTAAACTCTCTTAATTACTTAATTACTTTTAGTGCTTCCTATTCCACACTTTTCTTTTGAAATTACCTAATCATAAAGTTTCTAATTCTAATGCAAAATTAAAATAAAAAATAATAAAAATTACCTGTTTGTTGAATACAATAGAAAATCTGTGTTGTCTCATAATAAGAATGGCACATGAAAGGCTCCTGACACCTCTTAGAATAAAAATCCGCTTTATTTTTATTGTAACCTTGCCAAACTGTCAAAGCTGGTCTTGAAATATGTGTTTAGGGTGCCTGATTGCTTCAGACTGATTCTCTCTGTTTCCTTCTCCTGTCTTTGCCTTTCCAGGGTCTCAGTGCACAAAGATGGCTTTTCTTGGAGTGGTTCACACTCAACCTCTAGAAGAAGGACCTCAGTATAGACCATGTTATGTCAGATTTGTCCTGTGTGTGAAGCGTATGCCTGTTTTATGTGTTCCCTCAACACACAGAATGCTTTTATAATCAACTCAGAACTCAGATCTTTAAGGAAGCATGTAATGTGAGGGAGAAATAACATTTTATACATGCTTGATAGAAACTCTTGGGTCTACATCTCTTCAAAAGCTAGATGCCATTTTCACAGATAGTGAAACATGCATCTTCCCCTGCAGTTGTTTTTTCTACTACTGTGATTTGGAGATATGCTTCCTAAGCTCCTAAAACCTCGTGCTGACTAATGCAATACAGAAAAGAAGAGAGTATTGCGTGCCTGATTCAGTCCTCGGGAAGAGGATCCAGGAGCTGGGAATCCAAGCATGCCTCAGCTAGCAGCTGATAGCTGTAGTATCTTCGGGGCTGTTTCAGGTATTGAAAGGTGACCACTTTCTAATTGCACTATTAATGATTCCAGTTCAGAGGTAAAAATCTTGTGATTTAGAAAGCTCCAGTCCTGCTCAGGATATGTACTAATCTGGCCAGGATGCTCTAGGCTGTAATTAACAGTTTACTTTCTTGCATTAGAACCTTACTCCTTAAAAGTAGTCAGACAATAGGAAATACTAAGGTTAACTATGCCTGTTGAGTCTTAATGTATTTCCATTTGTGTGCCACAGTCTTTAACTACAAAAGCTTTTCTTTTAGATGGTAGCTTTATTTGGAAAATAGAAAAGACAAAATGAGAAAGTTAATGAGCAGCTAAATACTGATTTAGCCTCACTGCCTAAATGTGTGATGCCATGTTTTCTGTGCTAACGTTTCAGTGGACCTATTTGCCAGCACGATTCACAGACATTTATTTTCTCTTAGACATGTGAAAAAGGACATTGTTCCCTTTCCCAATTTTAAAATTAGAAATTGAGACAGATTAAGATCAGCAATATATTTTAAATTTGGATGCTTCAGTTTGAGCCAGCCAAGACCTGAAAACATCACAAAACCTTTCCCACATTTGAATCGTATTGCTTTCATCATCTCAGCACTTCAGAAATTCAGGTTACAATATCCCAGGTCAGGCATTAAGGAAAAATAACTCACAGCTACTGAAAATTTGAGCAGAATGTCATGGATGTGATTAGCTGCAACTGACAATTTCCTTTCCTCTTGACAAATTCTGTCTCATTCACTGCACATCTTTCAATTTCTTAAAAAAAACCAACCCAAAAAAACAAAAAAAGAGAAGTATTATTTAATACATATGTTGGATCATTTCCAAAGCAGGCTTGTCTGAATGAGTTGGGATTTTATTCTTCTGTACTTTATAATATTACCTATAATGCAATTAACCTACCAGTGTACCCCCTGTTCAGCTATATGCAACAGCAAACTGATAAACCAGCTGACTGTTTTGCACATAGAGATGTAATGATCCTTTGCAGATGAGTATTTTTATTGCTGATCTTTTGAGAATCAAATAAGCAAAACTCTGTCCAGCCAGTAATGTCTTATGGAGGTGTGAAGATCTAATAGCAGATTTCTTCTTTCATGGGAGACCTAAATGCAGATTTCTTCTTTTATGTTTGGTTTGGCAATTACAACTACCTTTATGAAGCCAGTGTGGTCAGATTCTGAACACAGACTTTCTGTTATTTTCATTGGGCAGACTTTAAGATAGTTTGAATATCTCTCGTTATCCCGTAGTCATATCTGGAGCTGCATTGCAAATGTAATGAAGGAAGATGGCTGATACAAATAAATTTTTAATGTTAGCATCAACTCAAAATAGAAGATTTATGTGACACATCCTATTCCTTCAGATCCTATGAATGATCCCTTGGAGGGCACCAGCATGTCTTTTTAGTTTATCCCACACCTCCTAGATATTCTGTTAATATTTGCTATTCCCCTATGAGGAAAGGCTGAGGGAGCTGGGCTTGTTTAGCCTGAAGAAGACTGAGAGGGGATCTCATCAACACATACAAATATCTGAAGGGTGGATGTAATGAGGACAGAGCCAGACTCTTCTCAGTGGTGCCCAGCAACAGGACAAGGGGCAATGGGCCCAAAGTGAAGCATAAGAGGTTCCAGTTGAATGTGAGGAAGAACTTCTTTACTTTGAGAGTGACAGAGCACTGGAACAGGCTGCCCAGGGGGGTTGTGGAGTCTCCTTCTCTGGAGATATTCAAAGCCTGCCTGGACGATATCCTGTGCAAGCTGCTCTAGGTGAATGGGCTTTAGCAGGGGGGTTGGACTATGTATTGGGTTTCTGTGGCAAGGTCTTGGTAGTGGGGGGGCTACAGGGGTGGCTTCTGTGAGAAGCTGCTAGAAGTTTTCCCTGTGTCCACCGCTGGCCAAGGCCAAGCCAATCAGCAACAGTGGTAGTGCCTCTGTGGTAACGTATTTAAGAAGGAAAAAAAAACGGCTGTGGCTCAGTAGCCAGAGAGAGAAGGGCAGTGAGAAGATGCGAGAGAAAACAGCCCTGCAGACACCAAGGCCAGGGAAGAAGGAGGGGCAGGAGGTGCTCTAAGCGCCGGAGCAGAGATTCCCCTGCAGCCCGTGGTGAAGACCATGGTGGGGCAGGCTGTACCCCTGCAGCCCAGGGAGGTCCACAGTGGAGCAGATCTCCACCTGTAGCCCGTGGAGGACCCCACGCCAGAGCGGGTGGATGCCCGAAGGGAGGAGGCTGTGACCCTGTGGGAAGCCTGCACCAGCTCAGGTTCCTGGCAAGCCATTGCGGACCTGTGGGGAAGGAACCCACGCCGAAGCAGGTTTGCTGGCAGAACTTGTGACCCCGCAGGGGACCCAATGCTGGAGCAGTCTGCTCCTGAGGGACTGCACCCCGTGGAAATTATGGACCCATGCTGGAGCAGTTCATGAAGAACTGTAGCCCGTGGGAAGGACTCACGCTGGAGCAGTTCGTGGAGGACTGTCTCCTGTGAGAGGGACCCCATGTGTGAGCAGGGGAAGAATCCTCTCCTAGGAAGAAGAGGCGGCAGAGACAACGTGTAATGAACTGACCTCAACCCCCATTCCTGTCCCCCTGCACAGCTGGGGGGAGTAGGTAGAGGAACTGGGAGTGAAGTTGAGCCCAGAGAAGAAGGGAGGGGTGGGGGGAAGGTTTTTAAGATCTAGCAGTTTTTCTCCTCTCCTTCTCTGATTTTGATTGATAATAATTTTTTTTTTTTTCAAGTTGAGTCTGTTTTGCCCATGATGGTAACTGATAAAATGATCTCTCCCTGTCCTTATCTTGACCCATGAGCCTTTTGATTTACTTTTTTCTCCTCTGTCCGGTTAGAGGGGAGTGATAGAGCGGCTTTGGTGGGCCCCTGGCATCCAGCCAGGGTCAAACCACCACAGACTAGATGATCTCCTGAGGTCCCTTCCAACCCTTGCCATTCTGTGATTCTGTGATTGGTTTTTAATGTAAGCTGTTAGCTGATGGATCAGGTACAACTGACTTTTCTGTACACAATTTCTTGTAGCTATGGGGGATCTAGATTAAACCTTTGACATTTTACTGATATCACTGGGGGCAGCGGGAAAGCTTCAATCAGGAAAATCATACAACACAAAGCATTTCCCTGAAACAGCCAAGGAAGACAGTAGTTAAAATCTGAAAGGCATATTTGTTAAACAGCCAGTAACAAACATTTTGTAACTTTTATCAAATGCCATTATCAAGCAATGTAGCTATTTGCTAATACCAAGATGTGAAAAGAAATGCATTTTCTAGAGAGTATTTTCTGAATTTAAATAAGTTCTCTATGAATTAAATGTTTATACATTTTTCTAAGCTTAAACATGGTATACCAATGCTTTTTACTTTATTTCTGAGAAGTAAAGACTTAAAACTTTACATATGTTCAAAATTTTCACATCTATTCCCCATTTACCCTCTCTCAATCCTCTCTTTCTAGTGTCTTGGCAATGCTATGAGGAACAATTAACTTTACATCCAAAAGTTAATTGGTCTCCCTGGTGATTTAAATTATGAAACTGTTGGGTGACTAAGAGGAAAGTGACATACCTGAAACTATTAGAGAGCTTGTTCTTTACGGAAGGATGGGTGTTTAAATATTCAGATCACACCTGACACTACTTACCTATTTATACTCCTGATATTGAACTCATTTAGACTCACAATTGGAAAATTGGTACTGCAAAAACAACTGGACCAAACTGAGCAAATAGGTGACAGGGCTTCCTGATGTAACTGGTGGATGAATAATGGCTCAGTAAGATTAAAGCTATCCTACATCACAGGCCCAAGGTAATCTTACCCAATCTTCCTCATGGTCTTAATATCATGTAGCAGTTGATTGTAAAAAGAATATATTTTCTGAAAGGAATACCCAAGCTTTTAAAATTTTATAATAAAGAAATAGGTGAGGGTTTAGGTTTTTTTAAAATTATATACTTTATTCTATTACATAAGATAAAAAATGGGAAAAGCGGAGTGCTGAAGCTCTATCTTTTCTACTGTATTATATGAGTTGACTTACCAAGATTCTGGTTTCCCAGAACAGCAACCAATCACTCAATGTCAGCCACAAGTCCATTTTTTGGGGGGGTAACAAAACTTGCACTGTTTTATAATTAACTCCTGCTGCTGAAGACTTAAAATGCAACAGCATTGATCTGTTAGTCTGTCATTAGCAAAGAACGTAGTACTGTCAGGGAGCTTAGCTTAGTAGTGACAAATAGTGCAACTGCCTCTCTGAGATTGATTGTGTGACTGAAGCAATTGTCTGCCTAATATTTTGCCCAATATTATTCTTTCATTAAAGAATAAACAGATACCAAGTGGCTATCTTTAAGTTTAATTCTCCATCCCTGAAACTGTACTGCTCAAGCCTGGGAATCATCAGAGCTTCATATGGACTTATATTCAGATACTTACATTTGATTCACTTATTGTGATTATCAGTGAGGGGATCGATATCCTCGGTATGCATCACAGTTATCTTCTCTTCACTAATCAGGTTCAGCTAAAGCAACATGCTGTGGTACTGGCTGTCTTGGCATTCAATAAATTCACAGCTTAATTCTTATAAAATGTGGTGGGCAAAAGTTATTGTCTGGTGCTAAGTGCTTGACTTTTAACATTTTGATAACAAGATTGATTTTTCTCACTTGCATCAGACAATGCTAAAATTTATCTCCAGTCTTCCTTCCCTCATGAGAAGAATCTGCTGTTCTTACATAAACATTCAGATGGAAAGCAGAACCTGCAGTTCTGGTAATTCAAATTACCCCAGTGATTCTACTGAAATGCTGGGAAATACTGAAAACTAAGACATTAGAGGGAGGAAAGCAGTAGTGATTGAGGATTGAGGATGAGAATTATGGAATGTATGAATGAGAAGTGTTTAGTAAGTTAGAGATAGTCAGGGCAGGCCCATAATGACCCACAAAGATGTAACATTTTAAGGCTCCAGTGGGCAATTGCTCAGAGACTGAGGTCTGCCTGCTAGCTTTATTAGCTCTCCTGATAACACACCAAGGGCAACTGTAGACACAATATTTGCAAAACACTGTCTCCTTTGATCAAATAACTATGTAACCTTAACCCCATTCTCCACCATCTCTCCCTCCTCCTCCCTCCCTCCTCCAGTGCACCCAGCTTACCAGGTTGATGGGCAAGCCCAAACCTTAGCTGGGGCATGCACATCTGACACTCTCCCAGGAATTGTCCTCCAGGATGTAACCTGACCAGTCAGTCAAATATTGTAGGGTAGCCCAGGTTAGCTGGCAATCCAAGATAACTCGATACAATATCCTTCTGGCCCTGGACCATAACCAGAGTCAGAGGTTGAGGGTGATGCTGGAAGGGATCTGGGTGAACAGGTTTTAACAGGAAGACATGAACAACAGTATGTATCTTGGGACCATATGGAAATTGCAGATGAAATGTGACCTTACTCACCCAGGCCATGATTTTCTCGGGCACCAGGTAATGGTGGTCCAACTTAGAATATAGGTGCACTGAATGAACATGTTTACTGTACAACCAGGGTCTTCTTTTCCCAGCTGTTCTTGAAGGTACAAACATGTGCAGCATGTTTTGTTTATGTGCAGCAACCACTCAAGGGAGTCCACAGGAGAAAAGCCCTGGACAAACTCTGGAGTGGCTAGGTGGCCATGGAGGTGAAAACCACACTGTGCGTTCAAAAGGGTCTGCTGCATGGAAGTGTGGGCACTGCTGTTGCAGGAAAATTTTGCCAGCAGGAACGAATTCCAGGTCTTCTTGATGGTAACTAATACAAAAATGGAGATATTGCTTCAGGATCTGGTTCACCAGCTCCTTCTGGTCATCAGATAGTGGGTGCTACAGGGTAGAAACATAGAGTTGCACAGAACTAGGTGGAAAACCGGCCCTCAATTCATAACCATGCTGCCCTACAGGCCATGGCAATGAGCCACATGCTGCAGCAGCAAATGTGCGGTCTGAGGGACTGTGGCCACCTTCTTCAGTGGAGTAAAACCAGGCACCTTTCTAAACACCAGTACCACCAGCAGGGCTGTGAGGCAGGCAGCACCACTACGTCTCCTACAGTAAGGCACCCCGGATTGACTTGGGCTAACCAGAGTGTGCCCATGAAGACTGGATGAAGGGCAGAAAAAGAAATTAACTCCCCCCACTCAGGGCAATGAAGATCTGTGGAAGCACTATCTGCCCCTCCAGGGGATCCTGATGGGTGTCCTCTCAATGGCAAAAATAGGAGAAAGTACAGATCAGCTCTGCATTGGTACAGGAGCCTTTTTGTATACAAACTTTGTGTTGAAAGCATTTTACAGTCTCTCATGTAGACTGAGAAGGGGGTAAATAAGAGTGGCTGAAGTATGAGATACCCCTAGAACACCTCCATCCTCACAAGTGAGGAGGTGTGGTCATCTCAAACCCCGTCTCCTCCAGTGCTTGGTGACTGAACCTCCTGCAAGGACTTGACCCCTAATGGGACAAAAGAAAGCTGACTTTCATGTGACCACTGGGATAAGCACTACCCAAGCCCTCCAAGAAAACTTCCATTAAAGATGCAAAAAGAGAGGGGTCCCTATCCCAAATAAATCAGGGAAGGAGGGACTGAGCAGACAAGGGGGAAGACCCACACCATGCAAAAGGGTAGTAGTGGGAGAATGGAGTGGGGAAACAGCATGGGCCTTTGCTGGACTGACACAATGCAGAGCTCCTCTGCCATGGCTTGAGTCTTCTCCTGTGTCACACAGCTCCTGCGGCACTGCGCGCCCCTGCAGAGCCCTCAGAGCATCCTCTGTGGACACACCCGCAGGGGTGTGGGTACCAGACACCTTTGCCCAGGGTTCCCAGCAGGGGGGCTCTTCAGGCTAGTTGTCAGGGCAGGCCCAAAAGGGATACAAGGACATTAACATCAAAGGCTATAGCAGGCAATAGCTTGAAGAGGCTGAGGTCTGCCTGCTAATCAGTTTTGTTAGCTCTTCTGATAACTCACCAAGGGCAGCCATTGGCATAATATTTACAAAACGTCTCTTTTGAGCACATAACTGCATAACCCTGACTGAGATCATGGACAAAATGGGAAGAGGTTAAGGAAATTTAGGAACAAGAAGAAATGCTTCTGAATCTGGTAAGTACTATTTACTGTATTATTACAGATACAGACCTAACAGTGTTTTCAATTTATTCAAACTACCAGAAATGCATGATAATAAGCATTCAGACTACTAGCTTGAAACCTCAGGAAGATGGATTTGATTTCTTCGTGGTATAGATTTCCTCTTGTGACCTTCAGCAAGTAATTTAAAGGTAGATTCACAATGCGACTAACTCCTGAAATGAGTTTCTCAAAATTTTAGATCAGTGACTGCTTGCTTCTCTCAGGATTCAATCTTTATATGCTTACATTTTCACTGCAAAATACATATGTGGCTTTAAAAAAAAGTCAAGAGTAGATTTGTTTTTCCCTATTTGTTCTCTTTATTGATAATAAGGTTCACCTGCAGTCAGAGGTACATGTAAGTATTTTCTCTGTTTAGGGTTTATCCTGAGGCAGGGGTTGGGGACGGTAAAGGGAGTTTGCCCTTTTCTCTGCATACACCCCTAGCCACTTGACTACTATCTGTTGTAGAAGTCTTATTCTGTTTTATTGGAACCTGTCTGCTTTCAAAATGATTCTTTAGAATAGAGAGTTGAAAATTATTCTCCCATGTTTAAGACCGAAATGTCCCTAGGTACTATGGAATCAATATATTTCTGTTTTACTGCCTGTTGTGAGAAAAGACTTCACTGACTTTCGAAATCGAGGCGGGAGGATGGGGAGAGAAGGTGCCTCTTTCTACAGTTGTCACCAGTGCTGCATTCTGCCTGCTGTGTGCTGATAATAGCATTCTTCAAGCACATGACGGGTATTGTATAGCCAAATGCTTGCGTCAGTGTCATGAGTTTCAGTATGCAGAAGAATTACTGGTTGTAATGCTGAATAATAAAGAAACTTAATGTCTAGAAACTAGACCCCTTTGGGCCTTCATTCCCCATTAATAAGATGGTATTGCTTTACCTTATGATTTAAACAGAGGTGCATGTGAATGCAGCATAGAAGATCAGTATGATTTCTATGTGTGTACATATAACAATGTAAGTTGGGATTTGCTGGAAAATCTGTGGTGAGACAATGATTTCAGAGTAGGTACTTAAAATAGCTGTAATGTAAAGCTGATTTAGTAATACTGGGATATTGAATAATCCTTAAAGAAATTATTGTTAGACTTACTACAATAGGCTCTAGCAGCTCTAATCACCTGAGGGAGACAGCTGGAAGAAGCCTGCTAAGAGAAATGTTGGGGAGTGGGAAAAAATCTAACCTGCTCTCTCAGCAGTTAGGCAGAGAGCTGACTGTTGCACAAAATAGCATTGCAAAGGAATCTAACCCCATGAGATCATTGACTGTCAAAGGAATTATGAATGAATAACATACATTTTACAGTCTAAGACTGGGGATGACAGGTAACTCAACAATAAGATAATGAGGCATTCTGACTTTTTGTACACTGTAGTAACATAGGCTCGCTGAAAACTTTTTTTGAAGGTATTTTTTACAATTTCTGAGTCTTTGTGGGAAAGACTATTCAAACTAATTTTGGAATTGATATCGCTAGATATTGAACAGGAAAGTGAAAATTTGTTAATTGTAACTATATTTAGTTCTTTTGCTGAATATATATCCCATCCAGCTGAAAATATCCTGCTAAATTATTTTATGTAATGCAAAGCAGTCAACAGATAGATAAAACCATCTCATTTCACCAGTATTTGGTAGGAATTTGCATTTTTCCATCCACATATTTCTATCAGGATTTATGAGCTCACTTGCTTTCCACTGTTGACAGTGAATACAGTTCATCATAAAGCATATACTGAAATGAAGATGTACACTATATCCTCTAAATTTCAGCTTTAGTGCAGAGCACTGTACATGAAATGGGAACCTGCTTACAGGGCATGTATCTTACGAATGGACATCAGTCCCCACTGTACTGCAGTCTGAATTCTAGGGATAATGATGGGCTATCTAAACTGTTGCTTGAATCATTATACCACCAACAGCATTTTGTGTTCCCAAAACACCCAAACATCCACCCTGGAAACCAAAAAAAGACCAAGACAAGAAATCAGATAGTTCAGCTACGCATAGATTGTAAACGATGGAAGTGTGACAGTGTTTTTATTGGACAAATCCATCAGTTCTAACAGCCTCAGAAATGCACAGTTAGGCTTCTAAAACATAATTCAATAAAGATTAAACCTTTAATTATCAAAATGAACTATCAGTGTTGCTAAAATAAGTTGTTAAACGTGTAGAGGTAACTCTTACTAACTGTCTGAAATGTTCTTTGTCCATCTTGACTCTCTTTTTTCATGAAAATCAAATTATTAAACACAAGAATAATTAAAGTAATTCATCAATATAAACAATGAAATCAGACATAATCCAAGATTAGCTAGTCTGTTGATTTACTTTTGAGTTGCACTACAGTATGGTATAATTTGGTGTTAAGAAGCATAATTGACTATAGAAGGCTTTATTGCTCTCTGGTGTAATAGGGAGGCATTAAAAGTTATAAAGTAACATTAGCAATCATATATAAAAACAAGGAGTTAAAACTGCTTTCTTCATTTTATAGGAGGATAGAGCTACAAGCAGAACCTCCTCTTGACCAGGTTTGATTTTGGCATCTTGTATTAAAAATAAAAAAAAAACCAAACATGAGAGGAAAAAAATAGAATATTTCAGTGTCTTCAGTGTGATTCTCAGGGGTGTTTTGTTGTTGGTTTTGATGGCAGAAGAACAAGTCTCAATGTGATTCAGCTCAGTGTGAACTACTGAATGCAGGAAGCCTGACTGTGAAATAATCATTCCAGAACTGAACTTGCAGTTTTTCTATAGAATGGCTAGACTGGTAAGAACAGTGAAACAGTGAAAGCACAAATTTTCAACTCACAACATGAAAAGTGGCTTAAGAGCATTCCCAGCTTTGTCAGAAAGGGTAGGTTTTTAGGCTTTTTTGGGGCTGTTGCTTAGAGCTTTTGTGGTGACTGTGAACATAGTGTTGATAACCTATTTAAACATGAAATATGGGTTAGAGCTTTGCAAAAATTACATGCTAATTTAAACAGAAAGACCACACTGTTATATAATTTAAGACATGTCTTCATTGTAGAAAGAGAATATTCAGTGCTTTTGGCATTATTTTCAAAGGAATGACAAATATAATGGCTCTTATTATATTATATTATATTTTAAATAAAAGGAAAGGCATATTAGAACTCCATATGGAGCCATTGAAAGCTGAAAAGTCTGGTCCTAGCTGTAAAATACTTTTTAGTTTTCTTGGACTCTTAGGAAAGTCAGTGGAAAATTTGGTCAAATAAGGATTTCAGGACTGTGCCCACACTGTGCATCAAAGGAGGATAATAGATTAATGCATTAAAAAGCGCATTAGATTAATGAATGTCAGTAGGAATGTTTTCTAAAGTGGAATGTTTGCCAATATGGCATTGTGCCTATATTTTGCAGCTATACAACATCTGGAACATCCCTTGCAGTGCTGCTCAAATCATGGCACAAAATGTTTCAAGTACAAAAAGTCAAGTGTATGCCTGCTGGTTTTTTTGTGGGTTGCATTAGTGTTGTTGAAGTCAGAGTTGTATCATCTGAAGATACATATCTATGCATCTTAAAATACTTTGTGATCTTGGAATATCACCCAGTAGCAATCCAAATGTGTACCATATCATCACTTTGGTACATGTGCTTACTGCCTTTCCCCAGAAAATTATAGCATAAATCTTCTAACATGAGAAATAGAAGTCACACTATGAAGAATGGCACTGTAATTATGGGAAATACCTTATTAAGAAGCCTCAATTAATTCCTACCCATAGGGTCCATTGTCTCCACAGTTTCATTTGTCAAACTGGCAACTGTGAAGTACCTTCATGGATTTTAAGATTCAGCCTGTGTTAAATGAATATAAGCCTGATTGCATTTTCAGTGAAAGCAGCAATGCAAGATTGCAGTCTGAGAAGTTGAATCTGCTGGGTACTGAGTTCCCTGGCCCTTTGGTGGCAAAGGGTGCACAGTTAATTCCCATATAGATGCTTGATCCATGAAAAGCCTGTCAGAAAACCAAGCAGGTATTTTGATATATTTATCAAATATGGTGCACAAGACAGACTTTCCTGTGTAATAAATTTATACTATAACTTCAAGAAGCAGACAACACATTATAATATCCCTCACTTCTAGCAGTATCTCATCAGTGACTGGCCATGGACTAGACATATGAAAAAAGGGAGGGTTTGGACAAATAACAAGGACTATTTTTATCATATGTCAAGGGTACATTAGAGAATCAAGAGATACCATTTTTATTTTAGAAGTTTGTTATACTCCTAACTTGTATTTGGAAGCACTCTTGAGAGGGGAGGCAAAAAGAAAATCAAGCAGGCATGTTGGGAATATGGCAAACAAAATAATAAGAGTAATAAATACCATGACTGGTATTTATGACCTGGATTGTACAGAGCACCTACTGTGTTCTATGCTCCTACTCCACTGATTACCCATGCTGTGTGAGTCCTAAACCAACTCTAGCCCAACAGATTTAAGAGTCAGGGTTTGTTTCCTAAGCTGAAGCACAAAGCCTGTGTTGCCACAGATGTTATTTGGCAAGGCTCGTGTCTGAGACTTGATTAGATTGTAGTCCTTATCCTGCTGCAAAGTGGTGATGCTGGATAAGCCACTTAGTTTCTCTCTTGTGGCAAATGTGTATCTTTGTGTATGCAAGTTCTAATGTTATCTTTTATCTTGGTTAGAAGTTCTAGGCATTGTTGTGTTTTATGCTTTATTAAGTACATGGATTTTTCTCAGTCTTGAAATAGGTTGGCCTGCTGTTCACTGTGGAAAAGACTAATGCACATATTCGGCACACCAGACTTAAACATCTGATGTTTTCCAGGTGCCTGGACACTAATAGGAGTATGACACATTTTATTCTTTAAACAGCAAGGAATTCCTTGCTCAATTAATATGATGTAAAATGAGAATAAAGAATGTACAATATGATTTAATGAAATAGCTATCTTTGCAAGATGACTAAGTGCAAACTGCCTTTAATGGATTATAGTGTAATACTTGTGCTGCACAGGCTTGCATATTAGACTTTGTATGCAACATAAATGCTGAAGGAAGTCCTCTCCATATCGGTCTGAAGTCTCAGGTAAGTGGCAATACAGATGAAATGTGCATTAAAAGACTTGAAAAACCTATTCTGTTAAGATTTACCAATCAAACATACAAGTAATATATTCTGGTGAATTAGAAATCTTGTCTCTTGTCTATTCAATTTTACCAAGTTTAATTGTATATTATGTGCTGCTTCACTGGGACACAGTATCATACCATCATTCATGAGGTGATGAACTTCTTTAACACTCCCAGGAGTGAACAGAAATTCAGGGGGTTACTCTAACTTTTAGATAGAAATATTCCTTAGTAGTCCCTTCCAGTTTGAAATCGCAGAAATAAAGCTGTATGTTACAGACTTGCTTTATTTCCATTTACAGAAGATCATATTTCAATTGTCAATGATTGAAGCGTCATGTGTATGTGATACAAGTCTCTAAATGGAACAGTAAACCTTGAGATTAAAGGCATCATATCAGAAATTATTTAACTGGTTGTCCAAATTTAAGGTGCATTAATTCTTTGACTTTATTAGCTAGTAAATTGTGTATGACGTACTTGTCCCATTGTAATAAAAATCCCGAGCATATTGGCTGTTCAGAAACAGCACTTTCAACATGACAGGAAAATTGACATTCAGACATTGTTTTCTACCAAAAATGTTGCTAATTTGCAAGCAGCTGGGCTGCTGTAATTGAGCTTCAGCCTGAATTTTGTTTTTCAGTTGCTGCAGACCTAAAAAGAGAGAAAATATTGCACCTGAATGGAAAAAAAAAAAAGGTTTTCCTGATTTTTTCCTCTTTTTTTTACGGGTTGATTCAGTAAGTGTGGTAGAATCCATATACCAATATACGCTGGAGGCAACCCAGCTGGAAAGCAACTTGGCAGCAAAGGACCTGGGGGTCCTGGTGAACACCAGGTTGAACATGAGCCAGCAGCGTGTCCTTGTGGCAAAGGCGGTGAATGGTATCCTAAGATGCATTAGACAAAGCATTGCCAGCAGGTGGAAGGAGGTGATCCTTCCCTTTTGTTCAGCACTGGTGAGGCCACAGCTGGAGTGCTGGGTCCAGTTCTGGGCTCACCAGTGTGAGAGAGACATGGACATATTAGAGAAAGTTCAACAGAAGGCCACAGGATGATTAAGGGACTGGAGAACCTTGCGTATGAGGAAAGGCTGAGAGAGCTGGGACTGTTCAGCCTGAGTAACAGAAGGCTCAGGGGTGTCTTATCAGTATATATAAATACCTGCAGGAAGGATGCAAAGAGGATGGAGCCAGGCTCTTTTCAGTGGTGTCCACTAGCAGGACCAGAGTCAATGGGCACAAATTGAAACACAGGAGCTTCCATCTGAACACAGGGGAACACTTTTTCACTGTGAGGGTGAATGAACACTGGGACAAGTTGCCCAGAGAGATTGTGGAGTCTCCGTCCTTGAAGCTAGTAAGCCATCTAGACACAGTCCTGGGCAACCAGCTTTATGTGGTTCTGCTTGAGCAGGGAGATTGGAGAAGATGACCTCCAGGAGCTCCCTTCCGCACCTCAACCATTCTGTGATTCTGTCATTAAAAAAAAGTGTAGGTCAGTATCAGTGTCATCGACTACACCATATTAACCCCCACCTCAGCTCACCGTTGTCAAAGAGACATGTCTTTCCAGAATATGTCACCATTCCAAAAGGAGAAAATCTGGTCATAAAAACTGTTTAGACGCTTGTATTAGCTATGGCTATGAGTTGTAGTCAGTCATGGATGTGGACTGAATGCTTTGGAGTTGATGACATATATGTTTACTTGATATCAAATCACAAATCTTTTAAATAAATACTTTCTCTCATTGAATTCTGACAAGATTCCACAGACAGTAAAAATTCAAGCTGAGATATAGCTATTTGGCCCACTGGACTGATCTGTGCTGTTAAATCATCATATTTTAATTTGAAAATTTAAAAAGAAAAGAGTTAGGTAGAGAATCTAATTTTTCTGTGTCTGAGACATCTCGCAGATGAGGTGTGGGGTACAGCTTCCTGAAATCTGCAGGATTTATCTTTTGCTAAATTTTTTTCTCACTGGGAAAGTGTATGCTTATCCTTGCTTCTAAAAACCTCACTTCTAAAACCTGGCACACTGTTTAAAGTATAGTGAGACACCAAATGCATTTAACTCTTGAATTCGTTTGGAGTATATCCTGGGAAAATATACCAGCTCTGATATTTTTAGCTGACAAATTGGTTGAAATGATAACTGTAATTTTGTCTTTGAAGAAATCCTCATTTTAGCTATATCTTGTTATATAGGGATCTTAATGGAATTTTATTTGTATCTGTTAGAGTATCTGTCCTGTACCTGTCACCCCCTTTGCATTGCCATAGGAGGTGAAGAAAGCAGAAAATATTTATAGAAAGATATAATTTTTTTTTTGCTAAGGTAGCTAATGATATACATATATAGATAGATACGATTTATCTGTATAGAGAGTTATATACACATATACATGTATCCAGATGTATAACTTCAGTGAACTTACAACAATAATTTAGTCACTAATTGCTAGAATTTTTTGCTATTAAACATCAGAAAAAATTTTCCTTTATTGGGTGGTTTTGCAAAACTTCATTTCAGTATGCATGCTCTCTGCTTAATGATTGGAGAATTCTTGAATAGGACTTATTTTAACATTGTCTGTAAGTTAATCACTGAGGACAGTTAGTTTGGCAGAAAAAAAACCAGATCTGGAAATCTGGGATATCAAAGGCTCGGAAAGTTGTTCATTACCACACAATGCACTTGCATTTAATTATTTTGTTTAATAACTTGTATAATATTTGTTGGTTTGTAGCCTAGTGGTATTTTATCCTGCCATTGCAAAAGCATTAGCTGCTTTTCTGGTTGATATTGCCTGAGACAGCATTCAGGGCTTTTATTCCTTATCCAGGATTTACAGACTTCTGTGGACAATGTATCATATGGTAACTTCTGAAGTATTTTGTTGTCATGTGGTGGTTCCTTTCTCAAAGGTTCTGCATCTTTCATTATCCCATTTTGTCCAGAGATTTGGATCAGTACATTTAAAAATATTAAAATGCTTGTCCAGATGTTTTTTTCATGAAAGCTGAAAATACTCTTGAAGATCTATGAGCAGTCTTGAAAAACTGGTTTTTGCTTTTGAAATTTCTGCGGAACTTAATAGAGGATAATTTCCATTCTTAAGCACAAAATGTTTCCTAAGGGTGCTGTGAGGAGGCAGTCTCACCCTTCACTTCATATCAAAGCATAAGCTGGTTGGCACAGAGAGTCACCTCAGATTCTGCCCTAATAACTCTGATACCTTATGAACTGACTTTTGTTTGACCCACAGTCCCAGTATTTTCAGCATTTAAGAATACTGAAGGTTACCCTCTGTTAGAAGTAATAGCTTCTTTGTGACAAAGCTGTGAAAACCAGAGTAGTGCCATCAGAAAAGCACATCACTTAACTTTCCCTGTGGAACACAGTAACATGGTGCTATCTAAACTTGATAAAATCCTCGGAAATGAAAAAAACAGCCCATAGGTTAGGTTTGATCAGATCAACACACAGCTGGAGATAGGCATTGCATATTTTTACTTAACTTGTGAATGAATTGTCATTAGGTGACTTACTTTATTCAGCCTCTCCCACCCTATCAAAATGCTATTTGCTGCTTTATAGGATTTTATAATTTTCATATGACTTTTTGTTTTATCAGGAAACTTCCTCTTTCAGTTTCTTATTTTGGGTAGATATGTTTTCTCAGACACTGTGTTTCTGGAATGTTTTCCTGGGTGATGTTAGTAAATATATTTAACACTAAGAGATGGAAGGATTCTTGTTTGAAAGCTAAATACGCATGTAATGGTACTCATATTTTGAAGTCCCTAGTTATATTACTTGTGTATTATTGATAGATTTAGATTTTTTTTCCAGTTATAATGTTTTCTTTTTTTGCCAGTACATGAACATAGCTCTGAAGGGATCCACATATGAATAGCACAGATATTACATTTGAAGGTAGAGTGCTTTAAATGTTTACACAGTTACCATATGTTTGATATTTCTGCATCCAATATTTCTTTTCTGCAATAGGAAAAAACTCAGACTTCAGACTGTGATATTTAGTTTTTCTCCCAGTGGATCTGCTGTATAGGTTTTGAACTTTACCTTTAAAGGTTTGTCCTTTACTACCTTCATGTGAAATTTTGACTGCGGTATGTGCAATAAGTGATTGTGTCTTCCACTGTATTAAAAACCTCCAGCAAGTATTTCAGGGAAGCTTGCAATGTCTGACTGAAAGAAAAAAGTAAGGAAACTGAGCATAACATTATGGAAATAACTTTAATGTTAGCTCAGCTCAGAGAAATTTGTGATGACTTTGCCAATATGTACTTTATGTTATTTGTGGAATTAGAACCATTACCGTAGCCTAATGAAATGACCATGATGCAGTATGGGATTATCTACAGTTAGTGACAACACATATGCATAAGCTTAATTTTAAGCATACGGGTAGCAGCATGCATCCAGGAAGCAATTGTCTGTCCTACCTAAAGTCCTTTTTAATGTCTGCAACCAGCATGTTCAGAGAAAGATTTGTGTATAGGGAGAAGGTCAAACCTGTGAGCAACTGTGGACAAAGTACTTGATGCAAAACCAAGCAGCTGTTTTGATGTTTCACCTGACAAATACAAGGTTCAAGCATAACTCCCATATTATTACTTTCCATTCAGCTGACACTGAGGAAAAAGAGTGTTGAATCACTAGCTCTAGGACAAAATTGCTTTTTTATTGTTTTATGTAGATTTTTGCCAAGATACTTTGGTGCTCAGGGTTTGTTAAACAAACACATGTGTTTGTCCTGAACGGTTTATAGAGCATGAGAAAATCCCATAATCTTTGTAATGAGCTCCTTGGGCATGTGTTTGACAGGTATAAGAAACTAGCAACCACTGAACATTCTCTACACTTGACATCATCTGTTAATGGCAATCCTCTGAAGCTTAGCTGCTGAAATGCCATCCGCTGCAGGAAACATGAAATGCAGTAATTCCTGATGGAATCTTAAATGAAGCCTTTAATAATGAAGCTTGACTTAGTTCAGTTATTACTGAATATCATATCAGCTATGATAAAACTTCATTTTGTAATTTAGTCTTATTAGTACAGGCAGCTGTTTTCCAAAAAGTGGTTTAGTGCTTATGGAAGATTCTAACTGGACAGCCTGGAGTCCAAAAGGGCAAAGTCTGTCTGCTATGCCAGTACCTGTCAAGGGTGACTTCATTGGCACTGTCGTGTCTGTACTGCATTTAGCCATTGCATTTTATGTAACCACAGACTTTCCCTTGCATACCCCCTTGTGTGTGGTTGGCACTTAAACACCTGAACATGTTATTAGCTCTTTATGAATATGTAATTGTGAAGGTCCTCACATAAGGCTCGCTCTTAAAAATACATCTTACTCTTCACATTTCCAGCACTACCAGTGTGACAGCACAGGACACTGCACTCGCTGATGTATTAATTTGACTTTGAGATGCAGTGAGTGGAGAAGAAATTACAATATTTCTGAAGAACAGATGGTTGAAAAGACAAGACAGAGAACAACTGAGACAAGTAGTAACCTGCTCATCTTTTGTAGGTGGTGCCTAGTTCTTTCAAGGCAATGGTAATTGCAAGGTGGCATTCTACCTTTTTGGGGTGTGACTGCAGTTTTATAGTTAATTGAATGGATCTTTCTCATTATCTTCTAAGTCAAAGGAGAAGGAAAGTACAAACTAAATTTACACTTATTTCTATAAAGTGGGGGAATTTATTAGGACCTAAATCTCCTATGAGCAATATTTTTAAGGTTATTTTGTAGCACTGTAAAGGGAATACTTAGACTTGATGGGATCATATATGTACTGCATGTTTGTACAGGAACCAAAGCTGTTGGTCAACTGATCCACTGACTGAAGAACACTACATCTGTGTCCTGGGGTGGTGGGCACTTCAGATTGGACCTGCACAGACTTTCTATGACATTTTGTCTTTTTTTCATTTGGTGGGGCAGAGAAATCCTAATGTAAGGATAATTTTTGTCAATTTAATAAATGTCATTTAAAAGTCTGTGAAGCTAGATAAGCTTCATGCTTCTAATAGGTAGACATATCTTGATTGTTGCTTTGTCCATTTGTTTAAGTTTGCTGTTCTTTAACACTCCTCAAATCTCACCAAATATTAGTCTTAACAATCTCACATTATTGGAGTGGTTTGTACTCTTATGCAGAATGAGATCACAGGATATCAGCTTTTTGTCTGGGATGCACTGAATTCTGCTTTTTTTGCTGAGTGGGCGCAGAATAATTTCTAAAGTATAGGTTTACTTCTTAACTTAATGGAAAGGAATGATAGTGGGATGGAATGATAAGGAATGATAAGCTAACTAATTAGTTCATTATGTCTTACCTTTTTAGTTATGAATGATACAATAAATACGTGTATCTCAAGCTTGATAATATGGATTTCAATAGATACTTTGTCAAAACAGTTGAATACCCTGGTAAGCTAATTTTCTCCATTAACACTGCTGTTATAACTAGATCCTTTAAATACTTTTCTGTTGATGGGAGTATTTTTCCAATATTATGAAACTAGAGGTGTGGTTGCATTGTTCAAATCCAGTTATATTTTTAATTTAATTTGATTGCATCCGAGAGAGGTAGCAAAGGAATAAAGCCTCTCAGTCCCCAACCAAAATACTTTAACCACAGAATAATAACAAGAAAGCAAATAGTGCTTGTAATATTCACTTTTAAAAGAGGTAAGTTAAATGCCTGTTTTATATAGATGGAAGTTTCTAAACCCCAAAATGTCACAAATTTATGGGAAGCCCAACACTTCAATTGTCCTTAGACATGTTGCATGAATAGTTTCTTTCATAAGATAACGGCATTAACGCCTTACTTTTGAGGGGATACAGTGTAAATTCCCTGAATCACCTCTCTGCTTATATTACACAATATCTTGACTGCAAGATATGGTTATCAGAACCAGCTTCTACCAATTTTATGTATTGCTTTCATTGCAACAGCTCTTGTGTCATAGCTGAGTTAACTTCATTGCCATAAGAAATAGTCAAGCAGGTAGTAAAAGCTTTATGCTCATTTGTCCAAAGCTTTCTTGTATTCTCTGATGGTGTTTCAGAAGAAATAGATGTTGACAACATATTTTTTACTGTTTAATGTTTTTCTGCATCAAAAGAGCCAAAGTTAAACAAAATATGTTATTTGGTATTCTGGCAAACTATCCCAGCTATCCCAGGAAATCTTTTATTTTTTAACAGTAATATCAGTACCATCTGTTTATTTTTCCATCCTATAGTTAAAAGAAAATCATGTTTACTTCAAGGAAATATGAGCTGTTGTTCTGTTGAAAGAATGAATGACCTGACTAACCGTCACATTTAAGCAGTATGGCAAATGCAAAAGTGTTATAGGAAGGCTCAGAATCCCTAGCAAGAATTGAACTGACAGCAGCTCAGGTGATGGCTTCATGATATAAAGTTACAAGAAGTTACAAGGTTAATTGCTTCATGCAGAATGGCGTTCTGGGTGGAGAACTGCTTACATTATATTTGCATAAATTTTCCTGTAGGAGCAATGTGTAGGATTGCCTTTTCTCACCAAATCTATTGTATTGCTTCTAAGGATTTTTTCATTCCAGATAGAACAATTTTGATAGTTTAAAAAGCAAGAGGTAAGTGCAAAGTCAACTTATCTAAGTAACCTGAAGTTGTAATTATATAAAAGGTAAGAAGAGGTGGTGTCTGTTCAGAAGCACATACAAAACTATCTTGTTTTTTACATAGTTTTAGTAGGAGTATGCAAACATAAATTGGAATAGGCTCTGCATTCAAACACAGAAGACAAAAAATAGAATCTGGAAATGCAGGAGTGATTTATCTGACTACCAATCATGTAAGCTTACTAAATATGCATAAGCACATCACACTTCTATTGTGGTGTCAGTGTCGGATGTATTCATGCCTGTGTTGGACAAAGAGGTGCATAGCCTCTGTGCTCCAAAAGATAAAGAACAAAACTGTAACGGGTTCTGCTGGGTTCTGTTAATATCTGTTACTTCTGAACACTCAGTTTTACAAGGTTTGATGCATAACAGCGTCCATGAATGTACGTATTTGAATAGCTTATTGTCAGACTACCCAGAGACAACATATTTAAGCAGAAATACATATTTTGGTGCGTTTAAAAGAGGGTAGAAATATTTTATAGGTAATAATTTTCAGTGTGCATCTTAAGCTACTGTTTCTTGATCTATAGGAAAGAGAATATTCTACAAACATGCTTTTAAAGAGCATGCATGTTGCAATGATACCTGTTTTGACAACATGGAGGCTTTTCTGCCATTTCTGAATACTAAAATTAATAATTTCATTTTAGGCCATAATACTTCATGATTCATGATCTCAAGCGAGAACTGGTGCTTAATGAAAATATTGAAGAAAAGAAGAACATGGCTAACATTGTGTGCATCACTGTATTACTTTCAAATTTTCACATTAAATCTTGTATTAGTTCCTTAAGAGAAGCACCATATGGCTGTCAAAATGTCTCTGAAGGAGCTATAAATCATTAGGTAAGAAAGCAGTTGAGCATTTTTAATCTTGATGGATACATACATCTTGTAATATTTTTAACTACAGACGGCATTGCAGGCCACCAATATAATACTGATTGCAAAAGAAACTATAAACGCCACATTCGTTTAATAATGATTTATAAACATCTGTCACTTGATATTTAGAAAACAGGTACCTCTGGTGTTTTGTTGATTGCAGACTGGAAAGGAAAAGTCATCGCAGAAATTAAAAACTATTTATATGCTTGTGGCCAGTATTTTCCTTGGTGACTTCTTTCACACAAAAGGCTCCAAAAGGTTTATTTTGATAGCTTCTGAGTTAAAGAAAAAACATACAAGCATCAAACAGCTACAAAAACTCCTCCCAGCAATGCAGGAATAAGTAACAGCAACAAGATGATTCCCATGGAAAACACTGAATTAAAATTGGCATCCAAAATGTGTTTACTTAAAGTAAGGAAAAAACTCCAGCTGGAGGGTGGGAGAGAACTTCCCATTTCAGTTCAATGCTTTTGTGGGGATATCCATACAATTTGCTCCTTAAAGAAACACCTCAGCATTTATTTTAATACGGCTGAAGGGAATTGTGATTATACAGCATTATTTTCATTTTTTCATCTACTGAACAGATCCATGTCTATTTGAACCTTTCTGAACCAGTCTTCAAAAATTCTTCAGAACCTAATTGGTTCTCAGAGCAACACAACATAAAACAAACCCAGGCAACACAAATCAGCAGAGGAAGAGTTACACAAAGAGACAACTTTGTTTTTATGGAACTGAAGTATGCTGTTGACAGATTTTGTACAAACGATTGTACTAGTTGAGGAGACAAAAATCAAAAGAAAAGCAGAACAAACAGGAATGGAAACCTTAAGTAAGCAGGAAGATGGCAAACAACAGGATGACTTGCACATCCACTTCTGGAGTCTGTAGAAATATTATTTTACTGTTACTATGACACCATTCTCAGGAAGTTTTGCACTCCTAACAGGCTGTTTAGAGCAGATCCTTCCAAGTAGTGTACTGCAGCCAGGACTGACAATCACTGTGATGTCTTTGAATGAATAATGTGTGTCAAATTATTTAATGTTGACTAGGTCTGAAAAATTACAGTGAACCTTTTGACCTGTGATTACCAAAATGTTAAAGGTTGAAAAATTCAGAAGATTTGTCACTGTTACTGTAAGCTTATCTTTGATGAAAGATGGCTTACTACTATGAAAGTTTGGTTTTGTTTGTTTGTTTGGTTAGTTTTTTAAGTCTTTTCTCTATTTCAGTGGCTGGAGATGTAGCCTTCATTCTTGCTATGTTAATGAAATGATTGAGATTGCCAGAGAAAAAATAAGCATTATCTAATATTTAACCTATCACCAGTCAGTATATTTGTTGCTCTGTTTATTTTGTATTTTATTTACAGCCATTTATAAAAATTGGATTATATTGTGATAGATTGTTGTTTGGGTTTATGTTTTGATTAAGTTGTTTTCATTAATATCAGAGGAAAGTATTATTTACTTTTACAGATCAGGGACAGAAGCAAAGAGGTCAAGACTAGAAGCATTCAGTAATTTGAGGTGCCATTTTGCAAGACAACTAACACCTGATTTTTTAGATTATTTAGTACTGCATAATGCTTTGCATGTTCAAAGCACAACGAACTGTGAATAAAAAACAGAAAATCAAAACCAGAAAATCAAACATGATATTTTTGAATGAATTATAGAATGTTTTGGGTTGGAAGGGACCTCTAGGGATCATCTAGTCCAACCTCTCTGCAGTGAGCAGGGACACCGCTAACTAGATCAAGTTGCTCAGAGCCCCGTCCAACCTGGCCTTGAATGTTTCCAGGGATGGGGCCTCCACTACCTCTCTGGGCAACCCGTTCCAGTGTTTCACTATCTTCATTGTAAAGAATTTCTTCCTTCTATCCAGTCTAAATCTACCCTGTTTTAGTTTAAAACCATTACCCCTTGTCCTGTCATAGCTGGCCCTACTAAAAAGATTTTCCCCATCTTTCCTATAGGCCCCCTTTAAGTACTGAAAGGCCGCAATCAGGTCTCCCCGCAGCCTTCTTTTCTCTAGACTGAACAAGCCCAACTCTCTCAGCCTGTCCTCATAGGAGAGGTGCTCCAGCCCTCGGATCATTTTAGTAGCCCTCTTCTGGACCCGCTCCAACAGTTCCATGTCCTTCCTGTGCTGAGGGCTCCAGAGCTGGATGCAGTACTCCAGGTGAGGTCTCACCAGAGCTGAGTAGAGGGGCAGAATCCCCTCCCTCAACCTGCTGGCCATGCTCCTCCTGATGCAGCCCAGAGTACGGTTGGCCTTCTGGGCTGCCAGGGCACATTGCCGGCTCATATCCAGCTTTGTATCCACCAGCACCCCCAAGTCCTTCTCGGCAGGGCTGCTCTCAATCCTTTCTTCCCCCAGCCTGTATTGATACTGGGGGTTACCCCGTCCCAGGTGCAGGACCTTGCACTTGGCCTTGTTGAACCTCATGAGGTTCACACAGGCCCACCTCTCCAGCCTGTCCAGGTCCCTCTGGATGACATCACGTCCTTCTGGTGTGTCAACCGCACCACTCAGCTTGGTGTCATCTGCAAACTTGCTGAGGGTGCACTCAATCTCACTGTCCAAGTCATTGATGAAGATGTTGAACAGCACCGGTCCTAGTACGGACCCCTGAGGGACACCACTCGTCAGCTCTGCCAGCTCTTTTCTGTTCCCCTGTCCCTGAGGACTGTTTCCCAGGGAGTCCTTCTGACTAACTCCTTGAAGAGCTGGAATTTTGCTTTCCTAAAATTTAGGGTCCTGGCTATACTCTTTGTTATTCCCCTTTCCCTCAGGAGCATGAGCTCCACCAGTGCATGATTACTGCAGCCCAGGGTGCCTCCGATCTTAACGTCTCCGACAAGCTCACTTGCATTCATAGAATCATAGAACCACTTTGGTTGGAAAAGACCTTTAAGATCATCGAGTCCAACCTTTAACCTAACCCTGCCATCCCACCGCTGAACCATGTCCCTAAGCGCCTCATCTATCCTTCTTTTAAATACCTCCAGGCATAAGGACTTGACCACCTCCCTGGGCAGCCCATTCCAGAGCCTGACAACCCTCTCAGTGAAGAAGTTTTTCCTAATGTCTAGCCTAAATCTGGTGCAACTTCAAAGCATTCCCCCTCGTCCTATCATCTGTTACCAGGGAGAAGAAGCTGACCCTCACCTCACTACAGCCTCTGTTCAGGCAGCTGTAGAGTGCGATAAAGTCTCCCCTCAGCCTCCTCTTCTCCAGACTAAACAACCCCAGTTCCCTCAGCTGTTCCTCGTATGACGTGTTCCAGACCTCTCACCAGCTTTGTTGATCTCCTCTGGACATGTTCCAGCAACGCAACCTCTTTCTTGTAGTGAGGGGCCCAAAACTGAACACAGTATTTGAGGTGCAGCCTCACCAGTGCCAAGTACAGGGGCACGATCACTTCCCTACTCCTGCTGGCCACACTATTCCTGATACAAGCCAGGATGCCATTGGCCACCTTGGCCACCTGGGCACACTGTTGGCTCCTATTCAGCCGGCTGTCGACCAGTACCCCCAGGTCTTTTTCCACCAGGCAGCTTTCCAGCCACTCTTCCCCAAGGCTGTAGAGTTGCATGGGGTTGTTGTGACCAAAGTGCAGGACCCGGCACTTGGCCTTGTTGAACCTCATACAGTTGGTCTTGGCCCATCAATCCAGGCTGTCCAGGTCCCTCTGCAGAGCCCTCCTCCCCTCAAGCAGCTCAACATTCCCACCCAGTTTGGTGTTGTCTGCAAATTTACTGAGGGCACACTCAATCCCCTCATCCAGGTCATTGATAAAGATATTAAACAAGACCGGCCCTAGAACCGAGCCCTGGGGGACACTGCTTGTGACCGGCCAACAACTGGATTTAGCTCCATAGCTCATTAGCTGTCATAGCTCGGCCATCCAGCCAGTTTTTAACCCAGCGAAGAGTACACCTATCTAGGCCATGAACCACCAGCTTCTCCAGGGGAATGTTATGGGACATTGTGTTGAAGGCTTTGCTGAAGACCAGGTAGACAACATCCACAGCCAGCCTCATCTGCCAGGCAGGTCACCTGGTCATAGAAGGAAATCAGGTTGGTTAGGCAAGACCTGCCTTTCATGAACCCATGGTGGCTGGGCCTGATCCCCTGATTGTCTTCCATGTGCCTGGTGAGCACACTCAAGACGAACCGCTCCGTAATCTTCCCCGGTACTGAGGTCAGGCTGACAGGTCTGTAGTTCCCCGGATCCTCCTTCCAACCCTTCTTGAAGATAGGCGTCACATTTACCAACCTTCAGTCATCTGGGACCTCCCCTGTTATCCAGGACTGCTGGTAAATGATGGAGAGTGGCTTGGCAAGCTCCTCTGCCAGCTCCTTCAGCACTCTCGGGTGGATCCCATCCAGCCCCATAGACTTGTGGATGTCCAGGTGGCATAGCAGGTCAAAGACTGCTTTCTCCTGGATTATGTGGGGTTTATTCCACTCACTGTCCCCATGTTCCAGCTCAGGAGGCTGGGTACCCTGGGGGTAACTCAACGGGCCATTAAAGACCGAGGCAAAGAAGGCATTAAGCATCTCAGCTGTTTCCTCATCTTTATTGGCAATGTTCCCCCTTGCATCCACTAGAGGATGGAGGTTCTCCATGGCTATCTTTTTGCTGTTAATGTATTTATAAGAACTTATCTTATTATCCCTTACAACAGTGGCCAGGTTAAATTCCAGCTGGGCTTTTGCCTTTTTGATTTCCTCTCTGCATGACCTGACAAGACCCCTGTACTCTTCTTGGGTTGCCTGCCCCTTCTTCCAGAGCTGGTAAGCTCTCCTTTTTTTCCTGAGTTGCAGTAGTGGACCTCTGTCTAGCCAGGCTGGTCATCTTCCTCGATGATTTGTCTTACGGCACATGGGGACAGCCTGCTCCTGTGCCTTTAAGACTTCTTCCTTGAAAAATACCCAGCCTTCCTGGACTCCTTTGCCCTTCAGGACTGTCTCCCAAGGGACTCTCCCAACCAGTGTTCTGAACAGGTCAAAGTCTGCCCTCCGGAAGTCCATAGTGGCGGTGTTGCTGACCCCCTTCCTTACCTCACCAAAAATCGAAAACTCTACCATTTCATGGTCACTAAGGCCAAGACGACTACCAGCATTGGTGACCACCAGGTCCAGTATCGCATCCTCTTGGGTAGGGGTGTCTATTACCTGGCTTAAGAAGTTGTCCTCAATGCATTCGAGGAACCTGCTGGATTGCCTATAGCTTGCCGTGTTGGTTTTCCAGCAGAAGTTGGGGTGGTTGAAGTCCCCCAGTAGGACAAGAGCCTGCGAACATGAAGCCTCCCACAGCTGGAGGAAGAATGCTTTGTCAGTCGGCTCCTCTTGATCTGGTGGCCTATAGTAGACACCAACCACCAGGTTCCCTTTGTTGCCTCTCTCTCTGATTCTTACCCATAAGCTTTCGACCTGCTCGTGGCTATTCTTCGGGGACAGCTCTTCACACTGTAATGATTTCTTGATGTAAAGGGCCACACCTCAGCCCCTCCTTCCTCGCCTGTCCCTTCTGAACAGCCTGTAGCCATCAATAGCTACATTCCAGTCATGGGATTCATCCCACCAAGTTTCCATAATGGCAATCGGGTCGTAACTTTCTAGCAGCATGATAGCTTCCAACTCCTCCTGTTTGTTTCCCATGCTGTGTGCGTTCCTGTAGAGGCATTTCACCTGAGCTGTTGGCCTTGTTACCTTCATAGCAGAACACCTCTCCTTTCCCTTGAGGTGTTTCATGGACATTTCCTTGTTGAATACTACTACCTCAGGAGCCTCCAGCTCACCTCCGCCAGACTTCAACTTTGCTGCAGTGTCCCTGGCATGCTGTCGTGGTTTAACCCAGCTGGCAACTAAGTACCACACAGCCGCTCGCTCACTCCCCCACTCCCTCAGTGGGATGGGGGAGAGAATTGTAGAAAAGAAAAAAAAAAGTAAGACCCGTGGGTTGAGATAGAGACAGTTTAATAAGAGAGAAGAATAACAATAATAATAATAATAATAATAATGGTAAGAAAATATACAGGATATATAAACCAAGTGATGCACAATGCAATTGCTCACCACCCGCTGATCGATGCCCAGCCCGTCCCAAGCAGCGATCGCTCCCCCCGAGCCGAGATCACTTTGCCCGAGCTGCGACCACTCTGCCCGCGACCGACCGACCGACGGACGAACTAACTAACCCCCCCCGAGCATGACGTTATATGGTATGGAATAGCTCTTTGGACAGTTTGGGTTAGCTTTCCTAGCTGTGCTGTACTCCCAGCTTGTTATGCACCTGGCCGAGCAGGAGAAGCTCAAAAAGTCCTTGAGCAGTCTCAGCACTACTTAGCAGCAACTAAAAACATCAGTGTGTTATCAACATTCTTCTAGCACTAAATCCAAAGCACAGCACTATGCTAGCTTCTGTGAAGAAAATTAACTCTGTCCCAGCTGAAACCAGGACACACGCCACTGGGCAATGGGTTGAGGGCTCATCCTAGCCCCCCGTCCCTCTAGCCATTGTGTATCGTCCCCTAGCCTGTTGCTGGCAAGCCCAATATGTTCCCCCTACCCCTTCGCATCTATTTTAAAGCCCTGTCAATGAGCCCCGCAAGATCCTGGGCAAAGACCCTCTTTCCCCTTTGAGAAAGCTGGCTCCCATTTGACACCAGCAAGCCTGGTGCCATGTAGGCCATCCCATGATCAAAGAATCCAAAGTTGTGGCAATGACACCAGCCATGGAGCCATGTGTTAATGGACTGAGTCCGCCTGTATTGCCCAGTGTGTTTGCCCACCACTGGAAGGAGTGAGGAAAAAATAACCTGTGCTCCAGATTCCTTTACTAACTGTCCCAAGGCCTTGAATTCTTTTTTAATCACCCTTGGCTACTTATTGCAACTTCATCAGCACCCACGTGGAGGAGCAGTAAGGGATAGTAGTCTGAGGGTCGGACCAGGCTAGGAAGTTTCCTAGCAACCCAGGCTCCCGGGAGGCAACAGACTTCCCTAAGAGGGAACAGTTCTAGGCAGAAATGCTTTGAAACCTATAATTTTCTTTCAGACTGAAAATATAAAATTGACAAGGTCCTAAAATTGAAGATTTCTAAATTGTCTTTTTTTCATAAGGTGATGATAGCATTTTTCCGTAAGATTTCTAAAATGGTGTTAATCTGATGATTGCTGAATGATGAGTGTTGCTGTCAGTCTTTCCACTCAGCTGTTTTGCATAAGTTTTGTGTGAACTTTCAGTAAGGAGTATTGCCATCTGACTATGAAAGCTTTTAAAAGCAATTCCTTATGGTAGATTTCAGTGTTTTTAAAGAAGAGCAGAGAAGGAATAAGCTATTTCTGATGTCAGGGCAACAGTATGGTCCTAGGTTGTGATTATGGATCAGAGATGACAAGTTCTCACTTAAAACAAAAAGCCATTTAGATTGAATTCTGCCATCATTTGATAGCTGGCTGGTGTTAACTTGATCTTTCCCACAAAACTGAGAATGAAGCTGAGGAAACTGTGTTTCACCAGCGTGAAATAAAAGGGGAGAAAACGCCCTCAAATGAAGTGGTTGATTGGTGTCAGACTGCTGCAGTAGGTTTCATGAGAACTAATATGAATTCTTCCTGAGCCTGAAGACTGGGGTAAGACCCCCGTGAAGGTGGCTGCTCCCACGCAGTCTATCATCTCCAGAGAGAGTCCGTGTCTTGCAGCTGGGTTCTCCTCCCAGGGCAGACCTCTGGCCCTCTGTGCAGCTCCAGAGTGGTAGGGCCTGGCCTGCACTTGCTGCTTTCTGTCTGCCTGCCTGCAGAGCCCTCATCCCACTTCGCTTCTCCCCAGGTTCCTGCTGTGTGCTTGAGGCATGCAGGATCACCTGTGGCCCTGGCATGTTGTCCTGGGTCTTTATGTGGGGCCAAGCAGCAGCTCTTGGTGCGAAACCCAGAGGCTGCCTTCTGTCTCTCTCCTCATCTTGCATGGCTGGGTGGGCTGAAGAAGCGGTGTACAAGAAGAGGCCCTGGGGAGCATGGAGAAGATTTGCTGCTGTTTCTATAGGGTTCACTCTCAGGAGAGAGGAGTCATGCTGGGGGAAGTCCTGCAGAGGGCATGTGATGGTGAAGGGGTGGTGGTGAGAGAACTGACTGTGCCCACCTGCTGAAGAGGGGTGCTTTCCAAGTGACGGAGAAGAAACACCAGCACCAAGGCTGGAGCTGGAAGAGCAGGAAGAAAGCTGGTGCTGGAGGGCAGCAGCACATCCTTCTTTCCCAGCTCGTGCAGGGCCTCTTTGCCCTGAGCTGAGAGCCATTGAGCCTGGCCCTCTACTCTCTCAGTGCTCTTTTCCCAGAGCTGAGCACCACAGGGCCTGGCCTGGGTCATGCAGGGCCTCTTTGTCCTGCTTTGGGTGCCTTGCCAGTGCAGGAGCCAGGCCCCATGGCAGCCAAGGCAGGGCAAAGAAGCCCTGTCTGAGCAGAGGGCCTGGCCCCATGGGGCTTTCCTCAGGGAAGAGAGGCCAGCAGGACCAGAGGGCCTGCCTCTGTGGTGATGGGAGCAGGGCAAAGGGCCAGGCCTCATGGCAGCCTGCTCACAGCACAGAGTCCCCGCCAGGCTGTCGTGCCCAAATCAGGGCAGAGAGGCTTTGCATGAGCGAGCAGTGGGCAAGGCCCCATGGTGCTCCAAGGCCCCCAGGCACTTAAACCAGTACTCAGGGGCACTGCGAGGGCACACAGACGATCTCCATGGTGCTTCAATCAGGGCCAAGGGGCCCTGCAATGGTAGAGGGCCAGACCCCATGGAACTCAAGTGAAGGGGGGAAGCCCTCAAAGACCAGAGGGCCAGACCCTATGGGACATGAATCAGGACTCAGAAGCCCTGCAAGAGCACATGGCTAGACACTGTGGTGCTCCAGTCAGAGAATAGAGTCCTGCAAACCAGTAGTGCCAGGGCCTGGTGGTGCTCGAATGAGAGGAAGGACCCTGCAAGAGCACAGAGCCAGGCACCACGGCACCTTGCTCAAGGGAAATGGGCCCTGCAAGAGCAAAGGACCAAGACCCATGGTGCTGTGCTCTGGGGAGAGATGTGTTCAGAGAGCACACATAGGTCCACGCCCCATGATAGACAAAGCAGGGCAAAGAGGTTGTGCCATCCCAGAGGGAGAAGCTCCGTGGTGCCCCTCTAAGAGAGGAAACAGAGGGCATAGCACCAAGAAAAGGGGAAGAAAGCAACGTGGGCCAGGATAGCAATGCCACCCGCACTGTTAGTAACACTGAGGCTTTTTCTGTAGCTTTCATGTCTTTATTTTCTTTGTCTGATCATTAGATCTAGACTACTAAGGAGAGCCTTCTGATGCTCTTGAGGGCCAGCTCATACCCCAGCTGATGGCCCAGCCCTGGTTTCGGCAGCTCCTGGGATGTTCTTCTAATGTTGCTGGTGGGGTGGCCTCTTGTTGGGTGGTGAAGAGGCCTCAGGGCTGGTGGCTCTCCTTTTTGGAGGTCGACGTGGCCCCTCAGAGGAGAGTTGCCCACCCTGGCTAGAAGTGGAGGGACCTGATGCATGTTCCTCTGACTCCTCCTGGGGCTGTTCTTGCTCCCCAAGAATGGGATTGGGGGCAGAGGAGGGGCTGCCAGGTTCCCCCGAAAGGGCAGCTGTGGAGGTGCTGGGGAGCTCATCCACACTGTATCTGTCAGGGCTGCCGGCGGGGGCTGGGCTGGGTGTGGGAGACCCTCCTGGGGAAGCAGTGGGGCTGAGGGCAGCCACAGGGCTGCCCGCCCACCCCCTGGCAGCATGGGCATCCTCCAGGCCCAGCAGACAGCGGGCCTCCCCGCTGCACAGTCCCACGACAGCATCGATGAGTTCATTCACAAATGTCACCGTGCGGTCATGAAGGAAGAGCCCCAGGAGCTGGACCAGGACATCTTTGTCCGTTCCTGAGAGGACCAGGCTGGACATGATGATGTCCTCCACAATGGCTGCCTGCAGATGGTCGTCCTCAAAGATCAGCCCCAGCACCTGATGCAGCCAAGGCAGCAGGGGCTCAAGGAGGGCTGGGTGGTCCCAGAAAAGGGTTGCCCAGGTGTAGGCCTGGAGCCTGCCCACTGGAGCCCCAGGCACCTGCCCAGCAGCCCGTGGTGGGGATGCTGCAGGGCTGTGGGCGGCCTGGCGGACGGCGACTGATGATGCCGTAGGCGGTCTGACGACATACTCTTCAAAGTTGTCATACGCCCGCACCGAGTGCACGATGGAGCTCACCCTCCTCTTGCAGAGGGGGCACTCGGGCTTGCTGTCAGCCCACCGCCTGATGCAGGTGAAGCAGAAGCGGTGGCAGCATGGCATCGCGTAGCTGGCCTCTTCCCAGCTGTCGAGGCATATGGGACAGCGGTTGTCCAGCTCCGTGGCCATGCCCTCCACTCACTGCGGTGGGCTGAGGAGAGCTGGTGACGACAAGACGCTCTGTGTCACTGGTGCTGCAGCAGCGGGTGTCGCGCTAGAAAAGGAAAAGAGGCCACAGTCATTGGCTGGCCTGAGCAGGGCTGGATGAATTGTCCAAGTCCCTCAAGAAGGAAACCCCTCCAGCTCCCCAGGGTGAGGTTTCCCCACACAGCTCACCTCTGCTGCTGCGAGCACACCTCCTGCGTGCCCCGGTGGCCCAAACCTGGCGGGGCGGGGGAAAGTCCTCTGATGGCTCTGGCAACGGTCACTGAGAGCTGCGGTCAACAACTCTCCAGGCACGACACCAGCACCAACCGAAAGCCTCGCTCAAGACTCCAAACCTCGCGTACTCGCTCAGCTGGAGTGCACTCGCAGTGAGAGATGCGTCATCATATTCCATCCCTTGGTGATGTCAGGACCCATCACTCGGAGGCATCACAATGGGCCGTCCTTGCCCACGGCGCTCACGCTGGCAGTGCTGCAGCCCCAGCACATGCATCTGCGGTTGCCACAACGCCACTACCCACTCTATCCCCCCCTCTCTTGTCTTGTGCTTGGCATCAGTGTTTCATGCCAGTCACTCAAGTCTTGTCTGTGTCTTCCCAGAGCCCCATCAGATGCTCTGGCCATGGTTACACATCTCCAGGCACTTGTGGCAAGAGGGTTCATATGATACCAACCTGTGCCTCCCTCGGAAGCTGCAGGACAAAGTCCCACAGGCTCTCCACGGGCTCTTCCCACGCTCCAGCACAGCTGGCCAGCCCTCTGGGCCCCCCTGCTTCCTCCCACGTGGGGGTCACAGGCAGCACTTGGCTCTCTCCTGGGGATTTTATCCCATCTTTCTCCCCTAGCCAGAGGGCACAAGGGTGATCCCCTCTGCTCAGCACCCATCAGGCCTTCTCCGGGCAGCACGTCCCAGAGAGGAGAGAGGTCAGACACATCAGAGGGGCTCAGGGGAGGCCACCGGGGCAGTGGGACTGGAGCATTCACCCTGTGAGGTGGGTCTGTGTGGCTGGGGCTGGCTCAGCATGGAGCAGAGAAGGCATTGGGGCACTTCAACATCATACCACGGTGCCTGTGGGGAAGGGACCAAGGGGATGAGGACAGGTTCTCCCCAGAAGTGCCTGGCAGGAGGGAGAGAGACAGTGGCATCTCCTGAAACCCAGAGAAGTTCAGGCTGGAGAAAAGGAAGAAAAACCCAAATCACCATGAGGATCACTAAGCACTGGAGTGGGTTGCCCAGGGAGGTTGTGGGATCCCAGAGCCTGGACATTTTCAAAACCCAAATGGGTACAACCAAGAGCACAACTGTCACAAGCTCATGAAGGGATGCCCTGTGAAATCCCGGAAGAGAAAGCACTACCAGTGGGAAATATAGCAAAGTTCTCCAAAGGTGCAACAGCTTCCAGAAGCTGCAGTGTCAGAAAACCACTTTCACGTTCATTGTGTTCAGCAGCTTTCAAGAGAGGCTTTAAAAACTCTGGAGGAGGATCTGGCAGGTAGTGACTTATGTCCTCATTCTGGTTTGCTTTCAAAAGAGGCTTCTGCAGCCAGAACATCCAGGTTTGGGGTGCTGCTTTGATCCGAGAGAGGAAAAGTGGTAAAAGCCACAAGAAGCCATCGGGCTGAATTCTGCTATCATTCAATAGTTGGCTCACGTTCACTTGATCTTTCTCAGAAAACTGAGAAGCAAACTGGAAAAAAAAACAAGAAAAGAACAAAACTCAAATAAACAACCACCCCCCAGAGGGGTGGGATGGGAATTCAGATGTAGCAGGTTTTAGTAGATATGTTATGAAGGGATGTCAGAGTCCAGAGCTCTCTGACCAGGTTCTTTTAGCTAGTTCCAACCGCGGAGGGCGTAATGTTTGATATCTGTATTTAAAGACAGTTGATGTTACACGGGATTTCCGATTCAGCAGGGTGATACAAAAAATGTGTTGCGTAACATAAGACAGAGGTAAGCAACTGACACAGCTCTTTACCTAAGGCTGCCCTCTGGTCCCTCTTGTGTGGAGAAAAAGTCAGCTTCTTTGCAGCAGCTGTGGTCAGTCACACCCTGCATTATTCCCTGAGCTTCATGGGTACATCACGCCTGCCCATCTCCTCTGTGCCTTCTTCCGTGGCAGGGTTTCATTGGTCAGTCACAGCCAAAATGAATAGTTCTTTCTTCTTTAATGCTTTCTCTACTAAGCTAGACAAGCTGCTGCATTTTGTGATTTAGTTAGCAAGAATAGTAAAGATGCTATTAAAACCAGATATGTACAGACATGATTGTACATTATACCAGCAGACATAAAAGTAGTAAAATCTGTGGTTTATGAAAACAAATAGTGATTGGATCTAAATAATTATTTTGAGGAGCCTATCCTATAGTGATCAACACTCTTAGACACTGGCAGGCTTGGGGCATCGATCAGCTCTCTAAGAAGCCTGTTCCAGTGTTTGGCCACGCTGTTGGTAAAGAAATGTTTCCTAATGTCAAGTCTGAACCTCCCCTGATGTAGCTTTGAGCCATTCCCAGGCGTCCTGGCACTGGGTACCAGGGAGACCAGCACCTCCTTCTCCATTTGCCCTCCTTGGCATGTCACTATTCCTTCTACGAGTTTCCCTTCTCTTTTGATGTCTGTCTGCTTTTATTTCTATCTGAATCGATGAGTCATAATCACTGCATTGATATTGATGTATGGCCAAGAATAAAGATTTCTGACCTCTTAATTTAGGAGGATGACAGAAAGAAGAGAGGAGTTACTTCCCAGGCCATCTGTCAAGCACCATTTCCCTTACTTTTCCAGGTATAAGGAACCTTCCATCTTCAGGCTTTTCTAGGGATCCCCTATCTCATGAATCCTGTCCAACAATATCCTGCCCAATCTCAAGCTTAGAAACCAGAGTTTTCTGAATAGAAAATCAGCATTTGCTCAAAATTCTTGTCAGACACTGTTTATGGGGACTCAGACTTTCTTCTGTGATGCCAGGTATGTTTAAACAGTATTACTTTTTAATAGGTCTCCTTGCAAATGACTCTCTGCAACCATATTTATCATCCATGTTGCAACATCATAGTTTGTTTTTAAAAAGAATATTGGATCAACAAATGAAGACCTGTAGGACAGATAAATCTCTTTGCAAAATAAATTGGGGCACATTATTCCACTTTCTGAAGTGAAGGAAAGTTTTCCTTTTCTTCACAGAGTGAATGTATTAAATAAGATGAATTGGGAGTATTAGAAAATGTGATATGTGAAGATATCTATCCAGTAAAAGCTCTGAAATGTAAATTGATTCAACTCTAATAACTGCAGTGCATTGCAAATAAGGAAGGATAAAAGCTTTTTTTGCAGGATGGAGGAATTTTTTCTATCTTATAAGTAAAAGCAACACACAGGATGTAGAATTTTCTTGAATGTTCATGATAAAACAATCACAACCTGACCACAGACAGTTTCTACTGTCAGATTATTGGTTTAGAACAAGAATATATGAAAGTAACTTTTATCTGTTCTAATCAGACAAATAGCAATCAATGGTCATGCCTTTTTGTTCACCTGGTCATATGTTCCTATCAGACTTGTGCGCACCCTTAAAATGGCACTGGGTGTTTCTTTTCTGGCCTATACTTTAATTTCAGTGGAGATGCCTTGAAACTGTCCTGAGCCAATAACAATCCTAAAATTTGGATGAGAAGGTTGGAAATCACAGTAAAAGATCTGCATGTACTCTACAACATTCTGAGAAGATAGAAATATGATTTACAGTGAAGAGCAGCAACAGCTAGTAAGCAACTTAGTGGTTAGCTGATAACTACAAGTCTTTCAGAGATATGGAAAAAGTCTGACCTCCACTGACTGATGGGATATACAGATTTCCTCTTCCTCTGTTTCAAAATTATCTTAGTAATGAGAGAAGCTCTCTACAGATCTCTATTTCTATTGATAAATATATATGATTTTTGGCTTAGTCAGCAGTGGTAGTTTTTTTTATTTAATAAAAAGGTTTCAAGCCTAATCCTCCTTTCTAGGTCCAATTGCATATGCAATCCTCTTTCATATTTGCCTTTGCTAAATTTTATTCCACACAAAATGTTCCTAAGTCAATCTGAATAAAGTTTTAGTGTGTTTTATGAGATGTGATATCAAATGTTTCTCTGTTTCTATATAAAATGCAATCAGATGGCAAGATTAATTCTTTTCAACATTTGGTCTACCTGCTGATTGGAATCTTTTTACTTTCTTTCCTTCTGGGGAAAATTTTAGTGAAAGCATAAAGAGGCCTTCTTCATTTGTGTTCCAAGAAGAAAGGTAGAGAATTGGTTTCTTTCTTGGCTTCAGCTGAACTGCAACTGTCACAGAAACTCAGTAAACAACAAAAGTGGCATTTGCTTGATTCTAACTTATGCTACTTCATTTGTGCTCAGCTTCAGCAGCTTAGAATAATTGGAAATAATATTTCAGTGGACTACAGTGCCAAGGTATGGCTGTATTTTTCTGTTGACTCAAGACTGTGAAACAAAAGAATGGATGTACCTGGAATAATGAGGCACTGTAATACTGGTGTTAACTACAAAACAGAAGAAAAGATGCCAAAAACCCACTGGTGTTCTTCAAAGATAAACAAAGACAGAAGCAAAGGTATTTGTTTGATAATAATAATAGAAAATTGTTTCCTTCGCATGGAAGAGAGAATCTCTCTGCAAAATAGGAACAAATGGATATTTGTGTTTCAGCTTGGAGTCAAGTCAACTTTTTAATACAGAAAATACTGAAATCTTAATGTCTAAAGAATTTGGTTTCAATCTAGAGATACATCTTCATGTTATTTAGAATTCAGAGTATTCTTTTAAGTAGCCAAGGTTGCCGAGTACTGCATTTATTAATCAGGATTATTTAGCTGCTGAAACAAATTGGTGATTTTTAAGAGTGACACCAGAAACATCTGCCTGGTAAGTACCTTCATTGTGGCTAGAGTTCCAGCTACTGCTAAGCAGGAATTAAGGAAATGTCTAGAAAAAAGTAGGTATATTTGTAGGGTGAATAAATTATTTCTTTACTGCAACTTAAGCTGAGCATTTTTCACTTCTTTCAGGAAAAAGACAGAATGGAAGTGTCAAGACCTTATCTTGCAAGTGAATTGTGGTCTTTAGGCCAGGTGCTGTGATTTGATGATGTCACAGCCAATTTATTTGTGCAAAAGCATCTCACAGGAATTAAACTCCAATATTTAAACTTCTCTAGAGAGCATTCAGCCTCTACTTACAAACTTCTGAAACTGTCTGTATTCAGATATTATGTACTTTTTACTATACCTTTTTTTTTCTTATTTAGTGGACTACAGCTAGACTATAGCCTTTGCACAGAACAGGACCCGAAAGTCTATGTATTACCTAGGCAAATCAGACATAAACAGAAATATTCTGGTTACATGTACTTTACAGCATTCTGGAATGGCAACCAGGTAGTTTAGCTTCTAAGTATTATGTTAACTCTTAGATATTATTGAAAAAGTTAATTTTATTTTTTTTTAATATTACAATAAAAATTTAAAAATGTTTTGTCAAGCATTTAGCCCAAAATGTGGTTCTTCTGAAGAAGAATTATTCTTTGCTATTAAAGAAACTGAGAAATAAAGTGAACATCTTGACGTTTTACTTCTTTATTTACTCCATTTACTGTATTTTATTCAAGCATGACTCTTTCAGGGCAAAAAAAAATCAAGGGATTTTAGTGGCTTTTGATTAACAGAGAGAATGGTTCATCAGCTTTAAAAGAACTCATGAAAAGAACTTCAACTTCTACTACTAGAGGTTTGTGTGCAGTGAGAATGGAAAAAGCCCCTGGCTTTTTATATGTACAAGAAAACAAATACAGCTACCAATATAATTTGATCCACTTTGCTGGATAAATTTTTTTGCACAGCATTATGTGAAAGTCAGCTTTAGTAATCCATTCAGACAATGCCTTTATAAACAAGGAAAGGAGGAAAAACTCTACTCATTTTACCAATTAACTACAGTAGTTAGTTCAACAAGATTAACCCTGTGACTTATGTCTTTTGCCTTTATACAAATAGATAAACAATTAGAAAAAATCAGACATTTAGATATACAGTACCTACTTTTGTTTGATGTATTTGGGTTTTTTACATTATAGGCTGTAGAAGTCCATATGTTTAAACTGTCTACTCTTCCCATATTCTTGTATGTTAGAAAATTCCCCTTTTGTTCTCTCCGGTGAGCCTGTTGGTTATCTACTTATTAATATTAGACTTCAAGAGCATGTTGTAGCATACATCGATTCTAGCTACTGGCTCAAATTACTTTTTCCAAGAGCACAGGAATGAAGGGCTTCTGTCATCTATATGCAGGTTATATTTATGGGAACAAAACTCTGTGTGTGTGAAAGGGCAAATGTAAATGATGAGTCAGGTCTGCATTATAGCAGACATGCTTCAGTTTTGTTGCCCTACCTTGACAGTTTGCTTGCTAGAGGGGATAATATAACCAAATTAGAGCCCTCTGTCAAGTCTCTGCAGGGGTCCTTCTTGTCTTTCACAACGTGGAACATCAAGCCAAAAGGGAATTTTAGCACAAATCAGTTTTTATGACCGCAGGTATTTTCTATGATGTGAGTTTCAGAGAAATAAGCTAGGGGAATTGGAGCACATTGAATTTTCGAAGCTATCTGTTAGCTGGGATAGAAATAGACAGATAAAGGAGGAGGTTTTGAAGATGGACTTTTATCTTTAATTTGCATTTCTTCAGGGACACATTCTTTCTTGGGATGCAGGTTTACTTTGCACTCATAGTCACATGATGGACTGTAAAATGTCCACAATGAAACACTAGTTACTCCTTTTTCTAAAATAACTGCATTGTCTGGGCAAGTCCAGTGAGATTTTTTTTTTACATGGCATGATAATGGAGATGTCTGGCTTGCAACATCCACTCCGGAAAAAACGTGAAATGTCATTTCAATATCATCATGAGTTCAAACTGAGAAGCAGATCCAAGATTAAACTATTTATATTTATTACTTGGAATCAGATTAATTCCTTTTTGTGGCATAAGTGAAAATAAACAAGAAATAAGTTTACAATATATTTTTTTTTTCTTTTTCCTGTCCCTGTAATAGGAGTCATTTTTTCTTTATAAGTATATTCCTAACATGGTTTAGTTATGTTGCTAAAAATTTTAAGCATAAATATTTTTCAGGTTAAAAAGAATGAAGAACTACTGACTTCTATAGAATTAAACTGAAGAAAAAAAGGATACAGCAGTTCAGAAAATAAAAGATTTTGTCAACTAACCTCAAATAGATCAAAGTTGACCTTTAAAAAAAAAACCTCAGTGAAACCATTCCCTGAACAGCCCTGATGTTTTTGTTAGTATTTCTGCACAAACAGCCTTAGTGATGATTCAGGCAAGTATTCAAATATGACCTTGATATTTCTTTCTTGTTAATTTAAAAGAAAATTTCCAAAACCCAGCAATAACAACAACAACAACAACAAAAAAACCCCTCACCAGTAAATCTCCTCCTCAAAGCTGGAATTAAAACATTTTTTCTCCTTCTTCTTTTCATGTCTTTAAAAAGCCTACTTTTAAGGATATCTTGGGAGAAGTAGGTAATCCATTTTGGCAATGTCCCTGGATGAAATGATATATTCAATAATTCATTAGTAATGTCAGGTAAGCAAAATCTGTAATGGATTTTTTTCAAACTGGCAGCCCTTTGTGTGTGGAGTACAGGTGAAGCAGGGAATTTACATTCAGAATACAAAATGATTTAATGCTTCTCAGTCTCCAAAACAGAGTGAATATCCCCTTTACCTAGTCTGACACTGTCTTGCGTTGGCATTGTAACTACAGGCAACTGGATTTTCTAGTATGACTTTACTACACTTTTTGGATGGGACAGTATTGGGTAGGTTCCCTTTTATGAAAGGGTTTATTAACTTCAAGATTTTTTGATATAAGCAAACTACCTGTAACACAGCTAGTTAAAGATGGGAGGGATTGTAAAGCAGTGAAAATGTGCCTTCAAATTAATATAAAACATATTGCTACCTGCAAGTCAGAATGTATATTGTTGGCTTTGGGTCTGGGTGTGGATTGTTATCCACCGATTCTCAGAGCCTGGGGCATGACTTATAGCATGGAATATTATGAAAATCGTTTTGGCAAAATATGGATTCCAATAATAGGTCTGTCCTGGTTTTGGCTGGCATAGAGTTAATTTTCTTCATAGAAGCTAGCATAGTGCTGTGTTTTGGATGGAGTACTAGAATAATGTTGATAACACACTGGCGTTTTTAGTTGTTGCCAAGTAGTGCTCAGACTACTCAAGGACTTTTTGAGCTTCTCCTGCTCGGCCAGGTGCATAACAAGCTGGGAGTACAGCACAGCTAGGACAGCTAGCCCAAACTGACCAAAGAGCTATTCCATACCATAGAACGTCATGCTCGGGGGGGTTAGTCGGTCGGTCAGTTGCGGGGAGAGTGATCGCTGCTCGGGGACTGATCACTGCTCGGGGGGAGTGATCGCTGGTTGGGACGGGCTGGGCATCGGTCAGTGGGTGGTGAGCAATTGCGTTGTGCATCGTTTGTTTTGTATATTCTGTATGTTCTGTTACCATTCTCATTATTACTATTATTATCATTTTCTCTTATTAAACTGTCTTTATCTCAGCCCACAGCTCTAACCTTTTTTTTTCCTTCCCGATTCTCTCCCCCATCCCACTGAGGGAGGGGGGAGTGAGCGAGCAGCTGCATGGTGCTTAGTTGCCAGCCGGGTTAAACCACAACAAGGTCAAATTTAAAAGTGACTGCTGCCAGGGGTGATTGCTGTAGTGCTACCCTTGTAATTCAAACTCATATGCCTGCAAGGTAAAGGAGCACTATTATCTCCATTTCTCACACAGGGAAGTTTAGGTACTGACAGTTTAGTGCTTGTCAAATTATATGGTAGGACAGACAGCAGGACAAACTATCTGCTCACCTGATTTGCTGATTCTACCTCTTAAAGCTTTTTTCTGATCAGCCACATATTTGTCCATTGCACTAAAAAGTAGCACCTGTGAATGTGTGCCCAGCAATATGAGGTCTAAGATCCTCTTTAAGGTGGTTGGCACTCTCAGCCATTCAAAGCAGTCTGGCTACTTACCCAGCTGAACTCCAAATGTCCTCAGTTCTGCAAAAACTGTCTTTGTGTGACTAATACCTTTCATATTAGCAGTCTCCTTTGCTTCAATGCTTTTACTATGAGTTTGGTTACTCTAAAACTCTCCACCAGTGGAAAAAAACCTGAGTATGTTTCCATTCCTAAAGTTAAGTTACAGGGATTGAAGAACAGTTTGTTTTTGTTTTTTTTTCTAGAGGTGTTTTTAATTAAAGTTTCATTGATATTTTGTTCTGGGGATGTGTACTATGAAATTTCTGAAGATTTTTATTTTTGTGTATAGGAAGGAACTGGGGGCTGAGCATTGGAGCATGGTTAAATGAAGGAAAACACTGCTAGGATAGGCACTGTGGTACCCAAGTTGGATTCTGTCTGAAGAGTAGTTTCCTGATCCATTGCAGTTTATATCTCTTAGTTATTGCAGCCTGAAATGGTTGAGATTGTTGTTAATTTTTTCACTCAAAAGTACTCTAATTCTAATAAAAACTAATGCAGAGAAGTGACAGAGCCTGGGAAATGAAGGTCAGGCTCAAAAATCATCATGATGCCTCCTATCTGTTATTCTCAGTTTTGTCACTGTCTTGCTGTGTGATACAGGACAAAAATGGTTTCCCCTCTGAGTGTCTTGGCTTTTTCACCTCTAATACAGGATTAATAGCTTAATCACTGGCCAACTGCTGGGATGTGGATGGCTGTTCATTCCTCTGCTTGAGAGCACATTTGAAGAATCAGCAAGTATGTTGTTGTGGACAGCTTACTGTGAGTGTATATGCACTTCTGATGTCTTCAAATCCCAGTCAGATACAGGCAAATATTTTGGTCCACAGATGTGAAGCTGTTTAATATTGTACCTTTGTAAAGGGAACTTCATTTGCCATTCACTAGTAGGAACCGAAAATAACATTGAGTGTATATGAACTTTGTCAGCGTACCTGAGGCAAGAACTGATATTGTGACTGTAGTAATTATAATTTTACAGGCTGCACGTAATTTTAGGGATGTAGGAGTAGATATTTATAAAGAAATTACTGAGTTACATGAGAGTTTGGAAGGCTTAAGAGAACAGTTTGATTTTGTAGCTGATTAAGATAATAATGTTTCTCTAGATATATTTATTTGAGTGAAGCTTCAGCAATAGTCTTAGCAATTTTTATAATAAATCTCTACTTTTTAATTTAGGATGTTTAAAGAAATCATTCACCAAGTGGAGTTCTTTATATGTGTGGTTGCTTTTTTATTTCTAGGAAAGATTAATGAAATTTTTATAGTCACTTCACATTGAATTTTCAAAGAAAAACTCAAAGAATTCTAGAGTAATTATGTGCTCTTGTATCTTATAAAATAAAAAAAACCCAAACCTGTTTTGAAGATGAAACAGATTTTCCATAGAAGTGACTGATGAGAGTGGTGATAGTCCTCAAGATACAGTAGTGTTTTGTTTTTTATTTTCTTCCTTGCAGAAAGTTTGTTTTAATAATTTCCAATACAAAATCTTGGGATACCATTCTTTAACATTTTAGAATGTGATTCCTCAAATTTTTATTTGTGATCACTATTCTCATTGCCATGAGGTAAGATTTTGGGACCCTTATTCCTTACCGTAGTGAATTTTTTTTCCATTTTTTCTTTGAGTGTTTCTGAATTACTGATAATTTGAAAATGTGTCTGTGCACCACAGGATTAGTTTGCCTCCAGCTGGTACTCCCATTTTTTGTTTAGTTTTCATGATGCTGCTTCAAATAGTGATGAAGTAATTGCCTTTATCAACCTTCATGCTCACAGTGCTATGTAGTTCTCTATACAGATTTTTTTAATGATGCTTTAAATTTTGAGTGAATATTTTCATGCAACTAATTTGGAGTAGTTGGAAAATAGAAATTAACTGGAGGTAGTATTTCTGAACTTAATCAAATGAGAGTGCAAAAACTCCTTTGACCTCATTTGAATGAAGAGTATAACTATGTTGTTCTAGAGATACATACACAGTAGTCTATAAATGCAGTCTGATCCACGTACTTTGGGAAAAGACATTGGGAACAAAACAATATGCCAATAGGAATGCATCAGCAATTTCAAATGCTTAGGTTACCTTCCAGCCTTACTAATCCCTCCTTTGTTAGCAGAGTGGGTTTTTGGTTTTTTTTCAAACATAATTGTTAAGACAAACTGTTCAACTTGTGACAGTGCTATTCAAATTATGACAGAAGAGAGAGAACCTTTCTCGTTGCAAAAATTCCACAGACATGTTTTAAACACTTATCTGTCTTTTAAATTTTAATCAGCACTTTCTTAAATTATTATGGGCAGCAACTTTGTCTTTTAAGGAGCTGCTAAACCCAATGTTTCATAAAAAAGAGGTCAAAAATTATATGTTATAGTATACATATCATTGCCTCAGTTAGTAGAAATGTTCATTAAGGGATAAAATCACTAAATAACTTGCATAATAATCTACAACAGCATGTCATTTACTAATGGGAACAATTAAAATTCAGATCAATTTAGTGACATCAGAGGAAGTTGCTCCCTCCATTTCTATCAGCAATACTGATTGCGATACTGCAATTGGTATTATTAGGGCCAGATTGTGTTTATCCTGTATGCCTTCTGTGGGAAGCAGTGGCATAAGCACAGTGCCACCAAGACCCTATGAGGTTGATAGAGCTGGTTCTGTGGGATTTTGCTTACATGAGAAAATGGTTCTACCATGTGAGACAAAAGGTCCTGTTTGGAGAGTACTGAAATGGTTGCTTCAGAGCCCAAAAGCAGGACAAGCACTTCTGATAATCCTCGCAAGCTTTGTTTGGTCCCAGCCTACTAAGCTTTGCAGGTCAGAGTTTTTTTCAGATAGAAGATTTTTGGGTTTCTTTAAGAAAGTTTTTAATGTAGTTCCAGTGGACTGCTATATTCCTGTAGCCCTGATCAGCTTCCTTTAAATCCAAATATATTCCTGATATGTGTGGCAAACACCTCCTCCTTAGCTCAAATACACACCAAGTACAGGAACCATTCCTTTCATCCCCTTTTGAACTTGCTATGTTTATTTTAGTTCTTTAGTTCTTGTGCTGGGTGTCCTGTTTATGACAGTAATGATTTTGTACATCTGTATCCTCTCCTCCCTCAGTTGTCCTGTTTCTAGGCTGAAAAGACCAAGCCTAACTAGTTCTTCTGAAACATAAACCTATCAGAAATCTTTCCATGAAAGTTTGTGAGATTCTGGACCTCTATGCTCAACTCAACATGAAAGAAAGGAAAGGTAGGCTGTTCAACTGTTTCCACCACTTACAGGACACTTTTTTACATCTACCGAGTGGAGGCAGGATAACTTTCCTATTAACTAGTGGATTTTAGAGTTTGTTTATGATTGCATAATTGAGCTCTAGCTCTTGCTTTAAGCAGAGAATGAAAGAGAATTTTTTTTGAAGGCATATATATACACAATTTTTACATGAGGATGAAGTGCATCCACATCTCCCAAATTGTCTAAAATCAAGAGAAAGTGTTTTAACATTTATTTTTAATGCATATACTAGGTTTATAATAACATACCTGGGTTTACTGCTCAGATGAAAATAATTTGTATAGCATGTATGAAATTAGCAGTGCTATGGCAGAAGTAAGGCCTGCTCGGGTGAGAAGTTTCTGCAGGATTAGATCCTTAGCAGATGAATCAATCATCTTTACAGTCCCCTTTCTCTCCTTCTGGTTTTCAATAATTAGCAACACAATCTTTAAAGATACTTCAAATGTAAATATATAAATATATGTTTTAAATGTTTTAGTGTGACCATTGCTATTTCCAGTATTCTTTTCAGGCTCTTCTGTGGTCTTTAAAACTTTTTGTTTGTGTTTGGTGCTGCTCTCTGGTGCTCTGTTGTGATCTGTATACTTGAAGTGTAGGCTAGATGTGGACTCTGCATATGGCAAATTACTTGTTCACCAGTGTACTCCAGTGTCTTATTTCCGACCTCTAACAGCTTAAATACCTAATTACAGAAATTTATTTCATATTAGGGAGTGGGATTTCTGAAGGATGGCATCATGGTTGTGTCATCAAGACACACATTCAAGGATGGACTAGTGGTAGTGACTTTCTATCAGTAAGGTGCAATGTGGGAGGGTTATCTGTCTGTAAACACAGAAACAAGAATAAGACACTGTCCTCAACTACACAGATTTCTGACAAGAGAACACCACACAATAGGGTAACAAGTGCGTAGGCCAGGTTGTCTCAAAGACAAATTCCTTTCTAAAATTCAGTTTTGGAAATGTAGCTGCCTACCACAGGTCTTTCAGTGGTAAAAAGGGCAGACAAAGAACTGATTATTCTTTCAGTGTTGACTAATGCAGTTCTGTTATGTACAGAGCAACCCAGAGAGGAGAACAAAAATAAAAATACCAAATTCCAAAAATGCAGACTACTATATGTGCATACTTAGATACATATATAATATATACTTGTATATTATATATATTTGTTCTTCTTGTGCAGTTGACCTTGGCAATGTTAAAAATGATGAGTTTTCATTTCAGCTGAAACTGAAGAACTGCAGAATCAGTTTATATGGAGCTGCATGATAAGAATATGTAATTTGATCTTGCGTCCCTGAGAATAGACAGAGTAGATTTTTTTTTTCCTTGGGTAAAGGTGAAAACTGCAGCTCATTTTTAGTTACCTTGCTAAGTGATGGTAAACTTCAGTTAAAGGCTACAAACTCTCCCACCTTCTTTTTTAAAAGTAATCAAGAATTGCAACTTTTAAAAGACCACATAATTGATGCCTTGTCTACCCAAGGTATGGTCAAAATGTATTTCTATCTGCTTACTCTATTTATGGGAAATAAATAGTCATGAAAGGACATGATTTGTTGATATTAAACTCATTTCTCTCACCTGGTATGTTATTAGAAATTGAAAAATTATTGTCAATATCTCTCTTTATCCTGAACAAATTGGTATGTTATGACTTGCAATGTTTAACTTCCTGCAGAGACCTGCATACTCTCTTGGAACCAGACTGCTCTTTTGGAAAATACACAAACACTGAAGACGTTTCACTAGAATGATAGTCAAAAAATTGTAGGTCATAAAATTGTTATGAAATATTTAAATGGCTTCTTGACATTCAGCAATTTCATGGTGCTAGCAAATATCCACGGCCAACATATGGAATAAAAAAACCCACCAAACCAACTGTTCAGTGATTTTAATTTTAATTTCTTCAGTTGCACTCTGATTGTCTTATTTTATTCCACTGATTATTTAGCTTTAGCTGTCTGATTCCTCCAAGTCAGAAAATATTAATGTTTTATTAAAATAAACAAAACAAACCCCCTTGTGTTTGAGAACAGAAGTATTAGTAAAGCAGTTCAGTACCTTTCAAAAGTGTTCAGTAGAAGGAACAACTTCTATGAAAGCTGGAATAACTAAAATGTCAGTCCTTTGTTGTAGTGGCAGTGGCTATTTTACAATAGGTAGATAGTAGCATGCCTTGGAGTAAAACACCTGTCTGATGGAACACGATTGTGTGGTCTCTCATGATCTTCTCAAATATCTTCTAAAGAACACCAAAGCTCTGGCATGCCTCAGTTTGTCTTGCTTACAGGTTATATACTTGATTCTATTATTTGCATTTCATACAATGTAGTTCTATTTCTTAATGAATGCATGAAGTTGAAATGAGGCATTCACAAGAAAGAGGATGGATATTCAGTTCAATAAATTCAGTTTATAAGTTAATTTCTTATTCTGCATGAAACTGTGAAGGCATTCAGTTTCCAGACCAGCTAAGCTAACAGTAGATTATGAGCAAAAAAAGCTGATTATTAAATGCTATGTTCTCAGATGATGATGAGATAAACAACTGTGAACAAATTGATTTTATGCCCTAGTATCTGGAAAAGCATAATTTTTTTTCTAGATAGTTGATGGAAACCTTCTTTACAGTACCTATATGAAGGCTCACAAGGGAGAAAAAAAAATCTTTGCTTAGCAAAATTGTAAATATTTGCCCAGATGGAATGTTGCACTTTTTTCTGAGATTTTAAATAATGCAGAAGTTCATATCCTCCCACCCTAACATCTTCAGTCTTTTGCTCAAGTATTCTATATCTGATTTAAACATAACTCCAATTGCATGCATTGAATTCTGCTGATTTTTTCTGCACATGGATCACACCTGGACTTCAGACATTTTCTGAAGATGAGCTTTTTGAGGCTGATAGGAGTCACAATGGGCAACAGTGTTTTTCTTCACTTGGTGAATGAGTGAACTTTAAATATTAGATTGCCATTATACTTGCTATGCGAGAAAGGAAAGTATGTATTACTGAAAACTCAGGTAAACTGGAGGTCTCTGGCAGGTGTGTGGGCTTATTGAAATTCATGTTTGGTGCAATCTTGCCTTTTGACAAGCAGCAGAAAACTATCTGCTCTGAAATATATGGATTTTTTTGTAAGCCTCAAGATAAGTCATATCTGGAAAGGATGATTTCCAGAGAACACAAGAGAGAAGACAAATGTTAGTCCATTGGTGGTTAGACTTTTAATAGGAGCTCCTGTGAACACTTCCAGTTCATATCCTCCATAAAGGCTGCAAGTTGAAAGAGTTAATAGTATAAATATGTTCAGCAAGTTTTAACTATTCAGGATTTTAGTGCAAAACACTCTCTGCAAACTCCAACTGAAAATGCAGCTGGTTGGCAACCAGCTGAATATGATGGAAATCACTGTAAAGAGGTGTTTCTTCTTTTTTTCTGCTAAAAACATCCACATCAGTTACTGTGTGAAATGAAAAACCTGTAATGCAGTCCTGGGTTTCATTTGCTCACTTACCTATATTAAAGATGAATTCACTATAAAATGTCAGGAGTGATAGCCTTGTTTTATGGTGATCTAGCTTTTCTTTCTCTCACAGACTAAACCTATTACTGATGGTGTTAAGCATGAAAGTGAAGCACTAAAAGAAATTCTGAGACTAAAAACCCCAATAAATTCTAAATAGTCAGAGGGATCTTGGAATTGATTGTTTCTGCATGTGTGCCTGCTGATGTCACTTGCAGTAAATTTCTACTGCATTTTCACATTTAGTTGAGTCAAGGGGAATATTATAATCTCAAGGATGACAAAGTTAGGTCAGTCTGAAAGGGTTGTCATGGATTAGAACTGGGAATACAGAAAAGAACAATAGTGATGTCAAAAATGATTAATTCTCCCTGAGAAATAAGAAGAGTGATTCCACAGAGAGAGCAGGCAGTTAAAAGCGTAAGGCCAGTTCACCAATATAATATATTCCCTAGAACTGCTATTTTTGTTTTAAATTAAAAAAAAAAAAAGGAACAAAAAACAAACCAAAAAAACCTCTGGTAAATACAAGAAAAAAAGCATACTTAAGTGGCTAGTCGACATACTAGTTTTTCACAGTGAGTACTAACTTCTTTGCTATCATTACTCAAAGTTAGCCTTCGTTGGTGGAAATGGCTATTAATGATGATTATAAGACAGGTGTTTAGTGCTTTCATGAAATGAGATGGACACTAGCTCCTTATTCAGAAAATAACCACCATAAATGGAGCTCTGCTTGGATGGTCTTAATGGAGAAGAAAAGTCCATTTGTGGTCTTTAGGACGGAACAGCTACTGTGCTTCTCTGTGAGAAGAAGTCATTCCCTTTTATTAGCTTACCAGCTAAATATCATGACCTTATGGCCTGATATCTCTTATAGTGTTCCAGGTACTCAAATGACATTGTAATGCCATTGAAATAAAAAACATTACTGTAATATGTTTTCTATTTTAAATATCTTCCGTCTGGTATGTGAAACAAAATTTTATGTTAAACTACCAAAACTTCTAACAAACCCAAAGCCTGAAAACTCAAAAGAGAGTTTATTATGCACATTATGTTTGCTTTTGTTTTCCAATTTCTATATCGGTGTTTCTGAGCTATGGCCATAAGTCTTTTTACTTTCTGGCAAGTCGCTGAAAATATCTTGCCATAAAAAACGCTTCAAGAAATTGTACAGCAGTCTTCTTTTTGTATTTGCCTTCTTGGTAAATGATCTTTTCTTTCCTATATATACTGCAGATGATCATATTATTTTCTATTTTTGCTGCACAGGAAAATGGCAACTAAATATTTTGTTGAATAAAGAGTGCAGTATTATCACAGTGAATGCCAGATGTGTAGCACAGTAATTAAACTCATTAATAAACTCCTAGCACCCAAACACTATGCCTGGGGATTTGTGAAAATCAACAGTTAATGTTTTCCTACAGTTACTGCAGTGTGTTGCAAAAGCTTTTACAGTATTCTTCTTTTTGCTAAAAAATGAAGGTGCCTGTCCCTGTTTGTATGAGCAGGGAATTATACCGAGCTCAGGTAAATCAATAAGATAAAATGATGGGAGTCAAGGAAGAATTTTGTGGTTAACCTCATTTGCTATCAAAGTCCCATAGTATCCTCAGCTCTGGAGGAGTCAATACAAATGCATTCCCCTGAAAGAGGTTACACCATCGGGGTAGTCCTAAAATACATTGCCATTAGGCTTTAATGGTAATATTTCAAATTCTGTTGTATGTTATCTGTAGGTAAAGATTGACTTTTTCCTGGCTAGTGTTATAAACTTCATTCTTCTTTTGATGTGCTTATAAAGATGTTATTGTCCTTAGAGTTTATGTGAGCAGACTCAGTGTGGCTGTATCTATTTTTTGCAGCATTCTAGCAGCAAACTGTTAGAAGAAGGAAAGCTATTGGCAATAAAAATAGCCTCATAGAAAGGGTTTTCTTGCACTTGTGATGTCTGGTCTGACATTTCTGCGCACCAGAAACAGTACGATGAAATTCTGTTGTATTCCCTGCCATAGCTTCAGAGTATCTCATCACCAGTTTAGGAAATCATGGGCCTCAGTATCATCTGGAATGACTGTCATCTTTCCTCCCTGGGAGCATGTTGACAGGAATAATGATGCACAGTAAGTGGGAAATTCTTTAATGAAATATTTTTGGTTGAGGGTTATAGCTAGAAAACTGCTTCAATGAAGCAATCCTATCTGTCCTTGTATGTCCTCAACATAGAGTACATAGTTTCAGTAGAGAGAGCAGAAGAATTGCATTTAGAAAATTTCCATTTTTATCTTCTCCCTGGCAGGCAATGAACTGAAATGTAATTAACCCTTTCATTGCTTTAACTTCGCAACACAACATATTCATAGGAAGGGCACTTCTGTGAGCCCTCTGGTACTTGACAAAATTTACCAAGGGAGTAAAAGCAATCTCAGATACTCTCAGAGTTATTTCTATGACTACATTCCTACATCCCTTGTAATTTGGAAGCTGAGAAACCATTAAAAATCTAACATTTATGCTTCATTTTCTATATAATAGTTTCATATTTCATCTTTACTGCAGCCATCTGCAAAAAATAATTTTTAGATATACTTATGACTGAAGGACCTTTTTCCTCTGTTGAATGTGGATTTTGTTTAACTTTTTCAAAACAGCCCTGCCTTTGTGCACTGTTCTTGTCCCATGTTTTACTCTAATAAGCTCTGTGGGGTTTGTATTTTGATTTGGAGTTCTGCCATACAAGCCACCATGCACTTTATGGTTATTTATTGATCTCCTGAACACATCAATGCTGTTGTGCTTATAGTCTGTAGACAAGACTTAACTGATGGCAGGAGTATTTGAGTGAAGTCCTGTGAATTCAGCAATCAGTATTTCTAAGTATTTCTACATTTATTAATGCATTACATATAACACAACTTTCCTTTTATTTGCTCAGCTATAACCAATACTGCTCTTAATCCTTAGAAATCATATTTCTATTTCTAATCTAATTTTCATATCTCTGCAATAGAAAATCTGAATGTTGTTTTGTAAGAATTCATTCCTCTGAATCTTGAGGCAATTTGAATTTTAATATTAAGGGGAAAAATACTTTGTTTTGTGCACTGGAAAATATAGGCTTTCCAGCACAGCTAACTGCTATTCAGAAAGAGCTATTCAGTGACTGGCTTCATAATAAGTGATATACAATTTCTTAGATAAAAATTACTAGACATCATCAGCGACAATTTGAAAAACCTGTGTTCTCCCAGTAGTGTCCCAAGTACTAATGGCAATGAAGTAAAAAAGTGATGAAGAGCATTTTCTGTATTTTTTGAATAATATGCATAAATACATTTTTGTAAATTAGGACAGTAAAAAACCCACCACTACTCATAGTCTCCTTTCAAATGCACTTGGGTAAAATTCGGCTTCTTTATATGTATAATAGCTACACCACAGCTTGTTCTTTTATTAAGTCAGGTATTCCAGGCAGTAGGTTTATTCTTTTAAATATTGGATTCAGAAATTTCTCTATCAAATGTCTTCTGATTGTGAAGGGAAATGAAGTGACTATACATATAAGTTACCATTTATATAAAGAGCCACTACCTCACGCTGATGAAGTGTCTTGAACACAAGCAGAATAAAAATATGGGCCGTATCTTTTAAGTGAGGTTATAGAGATGTTTGGGTTTTCTTCAAAAGCTAATGGTTTTATGAATGTCAACCCAGAATTTCATGTTCATTGCTGAACTGTGTGCACTGGGATGCCAACTTTCAATACCTAGTGGAAGGAACAATGAATATTTCCTTTTGTTTGCTTCATTACTACAACATTAGTTGAGACTTATTCATTTTAGTTTGTCCTACATTCTATCTGTTAATATTATAGAATAATAAGGTGAAATAGAGAATTTTCTCTGCTTAGGCTTATCTGAAGAAAACAAATTTTTTGTTCCCGAACAACATAAAGGTAGGAATGAGGTGGTTAAATTACAGTTTTTTCAAGACTGTATATTGTGCCAAATAGTGTTTAGTTTTTCTTGTTTGTACAGTGGTGCGTATCCCCACCTGTCATGTACGAGGCTGGGGTTCATTTCCCCAGCTGGGAGTGGTTCAACACAGGAAATGCACCTGGGGAAGAATAGCCCCAGGCACCAACATGCTGTGGAACAATTGACTGCAAAGCAGCTTTTGCAGACCCTAAGTCTTTAGGGGTCATGGTGGACACGAGGTTGAACATGAGACAGGAACCCTTGCAGCAAGGAGGGTTAAAAGTATCCCAGGCTGTATTAGCAGGAATGTTGCCAGCAGGCTGAAGGAGAGGATCCTTATCATAGAATAGAATCATAAAATTGTTTAGGTTGGAAAAGACCTTTAAGATCATTGAGTCCAAATGTTAATGTGACACTGCCATCCCACCACTGAACCATGTCCCTAAGCACCTCGTCTACCCTTCTTTTAAATACCTCCAGGGATGGCGACTCGACCACTTCCCTGGACAGCCTGTTCCAATGCTTAACAACCCTTTCAGTGAAAAAATTTTTCCTAATGTCCAGCCTAAACCTGCATTGGTGCAACTTGAGGCCATTTCCCCTTGTCCTATTGCCTGTTACCTGGGAGAAGAGGCCGACCCCCACCTCGCTACAGCCTCCTGTCAGGCAGTTGTAGAGGGCGATAAGGTCTCCTCTCAGCCTCCTCTTCTCCAGGCTAAACAGCCCCAGTTCCCCCAGCTGCTCCTCATAAGACTTGTGCTCTAGACCCCTCACCAGCTTCACTGCCCTTCTCTGGACATGTGCCTGGGAATGGTCCTGGGCAACCTGCTCTAGGTGGTCCTGCTTGAGGAGGGGATATTTAGACCAGATAACCTCCAGAGGTCCCTTCCTACCTCAACTATTCTGTGATTCTGTGAGATGCTGATGCTAAAGAAATTAAAATTTCCTTTCTCCATCAATTACTCAGAATTTAGTTACCTTTTAGTTTGAAGAATGCTTTAACTTCACAGTATAAATTGATGCATGTATATGTAAATTTAGGACAGAACTGAAAACATGTTTACTCCTGTTGAACAAGACTTGAGCCATAATCTGAACGTTACCACTGTATCTCAAATTTGGGACTAGCCAAAGCTGTGTTTGTTTCTTCATTTTTGTTTGTATTCAGTTCCGTGTGAAAATTGAGAATTGAAACAGAAAAATTGTGTTTCAGAACTGTATGAAAGTTTTTGTGTTGGCATCTACAAAAGGGCATTTTTTGGAAAGGAGAAATGGTCTAATCTAAAGCTTAATTCTTATACACTATTTAATATAGTACTTGAATCATTGTACAGATGAGTGAACCATTTTAATCATTTACATGTTTTCTGTGTGGAAAAGCTGGAGCATGTTGTTTGAAGGTAAATTAAAGCAATTGGGGAATCAGAAAAATATGGTCAGAAATCTACCTTTGTCTCCCATGACTATTTCTTCAAGTTCTATGTTCTTTCATGTAATGTTTCTTATGCATAACATTTCTGTCCTGTTTCACTGTAACACTGTAGCTGTTAAACACTTGCATCATCTGTTTGTTTTCCTTCCCAAACAGATGCAGCATCAAGCTGCTTTATCAAATATCATTCAGCTGGAGAGAACCAGGTGACATTTTACAAAGGGCCACAGCAATAGCTTGTCTAGGAGAGGGAGTCAGTTAATTTTGGAGAGAAAACTATGTTGTCTGGGCACAGTTGTGTTGTATGAAGTGGAACAAGAAAGGAAATAAAGAACATGCCCCTTCTAAACCAAAGAAGTATGAGAAAGGTTGTGATTTCTTCTATCACACTTTTTGTGAGTTCAAATTTTATGTTCCTTATGAGTTCAGTGTATAGCTTAAGAAAAGCCTCAATCATATAGAAAACAAAAGATGTCTGAAATACTAATATAGGAGTGTGACATGCAATGGGAAAATACAATCTTTTGCTTAAGTAATGTACTGTTTTATTATGCCTGAGAATAACCTTTAACCTTACTGAGCTGAATTAACATTTTGCTCTTTGTCTGCTTCACAAACTTCTTGAGTCAAATGTTTCGCTTGTACTTAGCAGAAACACTGATGTGATACTGATGATATGAACAGTGAATACTGAATTAAACCACCTTTGTCAGAGTAAATAATAAGTCCAGGTACTGGTCTCTACGCACCTGTCTAGTCAGATTTACATGACATACCAAATGCTGAAGTATTTATGAGAAAGAATGGCCAGTGAATCAGACTTTTGCCTGAGTAGTGAGGACTACAGTTTTGGTCCACATCTCTGCATACTTGAGAACACAGTGATGATTGTGTGGGATATAGATATGTGTTTAAGTATCCACTGCTGTGAATTAGAAAATAGTTACTGAAATAGAAAATCAGAAAAATAGAAAACCAGTAGGATAGAGTAGTTGATGTTCTATACTACATGTTGGCTTGCAAGTATAAAACATTGAGCTTAGAAAAGGGGGAGAAGAAAGAAATTAATTCAGTAAATGTCTCTCCCAATTAAGAGTACTCGCACTCCCCATTCATTAAAAAAACCCCACTTTTTTTCTTATTATTTTCAATATTTTTTTCTCTTCTGTTTCTCCTACACTCTCCATTGCAGGTATTTCTCACTAAGTGCCAGCCATGGGAAGAAAGAGGGAGAGATAGAAACCATGTTGTGATGTACATAAAGGAAATTTGACATTATGTCATCTGCATGCTCTAATATTTATATAAGTAATGGATTTCTCCATGATATGCAGATTTTGGAAAGCTGGTACTTACTGAAATTGTTTTGTGGAGGGGTTTAACCTTGGTGAGTACAGCAATGTGTATTTCCAAATCAAATCGTATTTTTCCTTCCTATGTATAAATAACATTTTCAGCCTGCATACAGAAGCAAGTATTTCTGTAATTTTGGGACAGATGAAGTCATCATTCCTGTCATGAGCAGTTGAACACCTCTGGTGACGTTTTAGGTTTGACACTGCAATTTCCTAATGCAGTTGGCTTATACTCTGGCCTCAAGTTTTCCTGATGTTCAGGGTTTAATGAATCCATGGACCTCTTACCCAGTAGCAGTAGAAATGTGTTGGTTTTCTAACTGCCACTACTTATCATGAAGGAATTCAGGGGAGTTCAGAACAGAATCCTAGCCTTTTAGCTGCCTTTGGATTCAGCACTGGAGATGGCCTGTGTTCTGCTTATAGCTGTGGTTTGAGTGTGATCTTGAGAGACTAACCAGTGTTTCGAGGCTGTACCTCAAGGACGTTATAATCTCAGAAGAGCCCTTGTAGATATTTTTGTGTGCATGTTCTTTTCCAACAGTACCACTACCAGAGGCCTAGAAATGAAATAAAAAGTAATTCTAGACTCTTATACAGAAAAGTTCTGGAAGCCTATGAAGGTCTGAGGTGACTTGCAGCTTTTCTTAAGTGCCAATAAATTCTCTTCCCCCATGATTTTAGGCACTGTGGTACAATTAGTTCACACACTAGTGGAAAGTCACTTAGTGACTTGATGCCAACAACCCAACTTTCTTTGCCTCAAGCATTTGGGAGGATGAAGGTGAATTAATTGGCTGTCTTTGAGGAATAGATTTATTAAAGAGTAAAAAATAATACTTAATGGCATATAAAGGAGTGTCCTAAAATCAAGACATTTACCACCGGTTATTACTGAGTGAATCTAAAATGGAACACATAAAGGCACTGTTATTATGACACAGTTGTACAAGAACAGTCTGTATCAATCATGTATTGATTAATCCTATTAAAGTGACAGTGAGGGAAAGAGAAATTAAGATTACTTAGTAAACACTGGAGAAAAGATGGCATGAAATGTGTCCCTTGTAGCTGCATTTTCATGGTGTTTCTTTAAAATGAAAATTCAGTGCTATTTATCCTCATTCAGTAAGCTAAGAAAGTTTTCAGTAAAGTTTATTTGCAAATATACAAGTAAAATATCTTTTGTATGACAGATTTTTACTATTCAAATTTGAGTGATTTACATTGTTAAAGTCAAAGCTGAGGCCACAGCAGTGTACACCAGGTTGGGCATATTGTATGTATTTTAATTCTTTTCTCTCAAGCTTTTTTTAATGCAGTAATTCATGTCTAACTCCTAACCCAAACATGGTATATTCCAGATGCTGAGCAGTGAAGTGCTTAATGAACATTGGACACTTGGTTCATTCCTAATATCTTAGTGCAGATTCCACAAAAATTACTTGATTGCTTTTTGCTCTTTACCCTCTCTCCTCATTATAGAAGTGGGTCTAGTAAGAAGTCAAGAATTGACTGTGAAAAATGCAATGACTGCCTTGGGGTTTGGAAATGTCCAGTTGCAAGCCTATTCTTGACCTGTCCTATAAATAAGTTAGCTGCCTGAAATCCTTTGTCTGAGTTTTGTTACTAAGCTGCTCAGTAAGTAAGTACTGGAAGGAGGAGTGAGAGCTCTTCAGAGAAGTTTATATTCCATGTGCTCTTTTCCCATTTTTGTTATTTTGTCTTCCATTATTGCAACTTGTGTTCTTTTGGATACCACTGTATCTGAAATTGGATGTTTCCAACCCTGTTTAGTTGTTTGTTGTAACTGCTATTCTGCTATGAAAAATGCCTAGGAAAAACATTTTCTTAGGGAATCTATTTCCACTTAATGTGTTGGACATCATCCTGACTGATTAGCCTTATAACACAAAGAAACCTGTTCAAACTTTTGCAACAATAAAATTTCAGTTCAGTACAAAGACCAATATGTTGTGTATCATTCCATTTGTGAAAAGTTTGGTAAAAACTCTACCTGTAGTACTTTTGAGAATGCTGTTGCTCTGTTCTCATAAGCAATGTCATATCTCATCTCAAATGCAGTACAGTGCAAGTACTCAGAAGTGGGAAATGTAAAATTTGGTTTCTTCATAAATTTGGCCAAGTGCATTACAAAACCTGAAGGGTTCAATGAAAGTAAATACAAAAAAGTTCACAAAACTTTAGGGTAACTAATTTCAGAGTGAAAAGTAACAACAAGAATTTTTTAAAACTTCATGTTTTTTTCCAAGCTACCTGAACTCCTTTTAGATATAGACTGTGTCACTAACACAAGAAAATAGAGGTCACTGGATGACACTTTCTTCGTGAAGGTGAGATTTTAGCTAAAGTGAGATGAGTGGTATTGCTGTTACATTTCCTCATCAGTGCTTTAAAATGAGAGGATGAGAAATCTCATCTTCTTGCCTGTAAATTGTCATCTCTTTCTGTTATGACAATTGTGCTTTGATCTTAACCGTTACTCAGTAGGCTTTTAGAGCTCTTCTTTCAAATTCCCCAGTAAATCTCAATGATAAGTGGTATCTATCAGTCATTTCCATTAGTTAATCTTTCCTGTCTGATAACGAAGCTATTGAGCTAGCTTATACCTCAGAATTCCTGTGTCTCAAGCATCTTCTTATTCTGCATTTTGATCCCTCTGTTTTGTTACCATTCTGCTTTAAGATCCATTGTGTCACTGAGGTTATTAAAGTAATCTGATTTTCATCTCTTTCAGGTGAAGTATTTCTGACCCTGCCCCCCCAGTACATATGACACTTCTCTTTCCTAGTTTACTAACGTATCACATCTTCTATGTCCTGTTCACACTTAACATTTTGTTTATTAATAATTTAAATTTATTATAAATTTTGTTGATATTATTTATTTATTGTTTTTACTGCAAGATACAAATAGTGACCAGTACCAGACTTATTGATTTGTGGTGCTGTGTGGATACTGGCTTTTGTGAGAAAGCCAGTCATAGTATTTTAGTAACATCATGTTCATACAACTGATAGCTTCAGTGTCAATCCTTTGTCTAAATCAAGCCTGAAATTTTGGTCAGATATAATAGTTTGTGTAAATAGCAAGCTGCAGGTTTCTTTCTGTCTAAGGCCTACAAAATTCTACAAAATTCTGCTAGAAATAGTGACACACAGAGCTTCCCACTTAATGTCTTCTATACTTGTGAGTCTCATTATGTTTTCCTCTGCCACAGTCATGCTGAAAGGTAAATTAGGACTCACTTCTCCCTGTGCAGTTTATGTTTGAATTATCATAGAGATGGATGTTTTATAAACATTGATGAAAAAGGCTTGGGATGCCCTAAGGAATGTATCTAAGCATATATGCCTTTGTAGCACAACCTAGCTGTTTTGGTTGGACAGTAAATCCTAGTATTTATGTGAAATGTTTCCATTATTATCTGGGAATTTATTTTATAGGAATAATAGTCTGCTTCTTTCTAAAGAAAACCCTCTGTAAAGAGATGAGTTTTATCTTGCACACTGGTCTATGTCTACATAGCATAACTTCGTGCAGAGTGAAATATGTAAACTGCCTCTGAAACAGTATTGATACACTAGTGTTATGCTTTATTTAGCCTAATTAGTTGTATTGAAAAACAGCCTTAGTGAAACACAGCACTAAAGTAGCTATATGACTTCCAGTGCTGGAAGTAGGCTGAATCCCTCTGCATGGTATTTATCACCTAAATGCCTGAACTGATAAGAAATTGCAAATAATTATGCTGAATGTCAGGGGTCACATAGCTAGCCATAAGAGTTGTCCAAGAAGGCAGAGCATAAAAGCACTTGAATTTTTTGCTGTAAAAAGATTCAAAAAGCTGCACTTATGGGGTGGGGAAAAAAAAAAGCCTCCAGCTCTGTTACGATTTTTTTCTGAGGAATTTCATAGAATCATAGAATGTTTTGGGTTGGAAGGGACCACTAGAGGTCATCGAGTCCAACCCCCCTGCAGTCAGCAGGGACACTGCTAACTAGATCAGGCTGCTCAGAACCCCATCCAACCTGGCCTTGAATGTTTCCAGGGATGGGGCCTCCACTACCTCTCTGGGCAACCTGTTCCAGTGTTTTACCACCCTTGTTGTAAAGAATTTTTTCCTTATATCTAGCCTAAACCTACTCTGATTTAGTTTAAAACCATTACCCCTTGTCCTAACACAGCTGGCCCTTCTAGAAAGATTTTTGTAGAGGAGTTTCTTGAACAACAAGGCCATAAAATACTATGGAAT
>JADKXX010001383.1:0-32935 GCA_017310255.1 Butorides virescens | reverse complement strand
ACTGTGTTTGTATTCTGGGCTCCCCTATGCAACATTTTTAAGCAACAGATTTTCCCCATAAATTTGTAGCTGTTATTTACATTAACTACTGATTAAGCTCAGCCAGTGGTTCTCTGCATATTGGTGTGTGAGCTTTGAGGCTGGAGGAAACTGTAGGCACAAAGGAGAAGTAGTTCTGAGTATAATATGGGCCTGAGGAAGAGATATTGTACTTAACAGCAAATGGGTAGGAATTCCCTGTGAAGAATCTCTGTCTATACAGGGAAGATCACATGAATTGTAGGACCTTGTGACAGAAAGAAGGCCAGAGTTGATTCATTCTCTCTCACCTTGAAATCAATGAATCTGAGAAAAGGAGTTTCGTAGGGTTTACCTATGGCACATGCTTTGGGGTTCGAAATGTGTCATCTGACATTTGCGTACTGGTGGCCCTAGCTTTCTTTAACATTTACTTAATTCCACTAAACTGACACAGTCAAAAGCATAAGCTTAATTTTACTGACAAGTGTTCAGTCACTGAACACAGTTGTGGCTTGCCTTACATTTCACAGTTAACACAAGTATGTTTTTAAGCCTGCACAAAATTATTCAATAGAGAGACCAAGCAAAATTTAATCTTAAATCTACAGCAAAATTATGAAAGACAAAAAAGGCAGATATAGGGAGCAGCAAATTCATAGTTTAAGGAACATAATGTACAAAGTATATTTCTATCTCATTTAAATGTCACTTAGATTAAGAACTGAATTGTTTCCACCATTTCTATTTTAGGTAAATTATGGGAGATAAGAAAGGGGAAAAAGAAAGAGCTAGGTAATAAAATACATAGTGCATGAATAAATGTATTAAGCATCAAAAATAGTCCACATGTTACTGAATTTTCACTACATAAAAGATACTTTTATTTTTCATTTTGATGAGGACTTTGAAAAGTAAAATAAAGTTGTGACTGAATTATTTCCAATGCAATTTCTTAAGGACAGTTCTGACTTTAAAATGTTCTAATACTCCCAATAAATGCTCAGATGCAGAACACTTTCCTTGTAAAAGAAATTATCTTATTTTTTAAATAATTGCACAAGTAAATGTATTCACAAGAGGAATCTTGTTGGAAAGTTGTTGTATCTGGCCAGTTTTTGTAACAATGCATACACTAGATGATAATTGCTTAGGGACGTGGCTTTGTGGTAGGATGGCAGTGTTAGGTTAACGGTTGGACTTGATGATCTTAAAGGTCTTTTCCAACCTAAACTATTCTATGATTCTGTGGTTCGAAAATTGCCCTTTCTTCCTCTGTCCTTCTTTCTTCTCCTTTTTGCCACACTCCGGAAGAAATTTGTTTCACATTCTTTTATTTGCATGTAGGCTTCTGTGTCTTTCATGTATGCTGAAATAAAATTTCAAGGAGTTTCCAAAATGGATTTATTTGTTTTGAACAAGTAACTTTCCTCTATGGCAGACTTCATTAGTCTTCATGACTCCAGGAGATTCTGATAACTCCATCATGAATCTTGCTTTGGGCTCTGAAAGGGAAAGGGTAGGAGGTGGGATTGCAGAGGAGTATGTAGTACATGTCAAGATATGTATGATAGATTTATGGGCTTTTTATTTATTTATTTTTTATGAAGCCTGGCACACAGACATCACATGTTTTTACAACTGGAAGCAGTCTTTACCATGCAAGAGGTACAGAAAAGCTTTTGTAATATTCCCAGATGGTAGTATATTGACATTTTGATTTCATTTTCTCTTAATAAGAATGGGAATTTTACATGCAATGTTGTGTAGGAAAAATAAATAGTGGAGCATGGTGCATCTGCAAAATAATAATTTCTGTAGTTTTGATAGACAAATAAAAACATTTAATTAATCATGTGTGACTTTATACCAAGAGAATGAATCTTGTATTGGTTTTTTATTACTCTTATAAAAATTTCTGGTAAGAATTTGATTGTAGACAATCAGGAAATTTTTTATTCCTTTGCATGAGTTTCAATTTATCTATTTTATATTTTGGTTGATTACATGAAATTAACGGAAAGAATCTCTACAAGGAAACAAACAGAAAAAGGCAAGTAAACCAAAAGTCACCTATCAGTTATTTTCAGTGTTGTGAATTGCTGAGTGAACAAACTGTGTCACAAGGAAATATCTACTTGCCCTTTGCCACCCACATTAGTAGGATTATATTTGGGTTTAGATCCTAACAGCAAAAGACAGTAGTGCATGAAACCTTCAATTCTAAGAGTTGGGAAGTAGAGTGTCTACCACAGTGAGAGATACAGTAGTAGAAAGAAACTGCAGGTAAAGGACATCTCTCTCCTTCCCATACACAGAAGCCAGGAAGCTTGAAGTTATTTGTGACAACAATTTTTTTTCTGACTAATTTCTGTGACAGAAATTACCAAATTTAGAAGTCAAGTGGTTTTAATGCCATATGCATTAACCAAAGCAGAAGACGAATGTCCAATACATTTAGGTGGAAGAAATGTCCCAAGTGATTTGTGACAACCACTTGTTTGGCACAGTTCACAGTTTTGGCACCTGTGAAGATAGCTCTTTTTGCCAGTGTTGGTTGTATTTGGGCTGTTAGGTCGACATCATCAGCAATAGAAATGTTGTCAGGGAGAGGTATGGCAGAGCAGGAGGGGGCTTCTGTGCAAGGGCCAGGGAGCTGGGCACAGAGGGTGGCAGCAAAGCTAGCAGGGAAACAGTGCCCAGGGGAGAGCAAGGGCAGTGACAGTAGCTGGGGACAGCCAGCAGGACCGACATCGCCAGACAAGCATGTAGTGTGTTTTCACTCTGCTAGCAGTGCAGAAAAGTTACAAGAGGGAAAAGGCACAGATTATAGCTTGCTCAGCCTCTGAAATGCTGAAGCCCCACTGCAAGCCTGCAGAAGAACAGCAGTTTTGAGCATTTCTGTACTGGAACTTGAAACTCTCTGTGGGAAGGTTAGCCCTTGCCCCTGGCCCGCTCTTTTTTCAAAACTTTTCCCCATTATGAAACCTGTTGGCTCTTTATGAAGTGAAATGAAATAAAAAGCACTGCAGAACTTACCCCTTAACCTTCAACTTTAGTGTGACAATCCATCTTCCCTCACGGCTAAATGGATTCTGATTGCACTAATGAGCAGAGAACTTGTCCTTTTACACATAATATTGTTCATAAAAGCAAATTTTCATAAATCCACATCTACCATGTAAAATTTTAGCCTGATACAAATGTAAAATACAGAGCTATAGTTCTCTAAAATAGGGCTTTTGTACACTGCCCTCTCACATTTTGCTCTGGAAGGGATGAGATTTCTATCAGGCAGTAGATGATTGAGGAGGATTAGGGATTGGAGGGGGAAGTGCTGAGGGTTTGGGGACCTTTATGCTTTCATGTTTCTATCCACTTTTTTATATTGTAATTTCTTTCCATGCCTTTCTTTTTGATATTTGTAATCATAATTGTTCCTTTTAATAGCAGCAGAATGTCCACCTGTCCTACTGAGGTATTAAAATATATGTTATAAACAAAGGAAGTAGTATGCTAAAAATGTATTTTCAGGCTGCTTAGGCCATTAGTAGTTTTACTGCAATTAAAATGTAAGGGAGAACACAAGAACCAAAACTAGTCCCATTCTTAAAGTCCAAGTAAAGAAATACATGCTACAGATCCTGTTCCTTAGTCTAGAAAACTGCAGTGGAGTGCCTTCGTGGTCCTGTCCTCCTCCCCCAGAAGTCATACAACATGATTATTATTGTTCATGTCTGTGAGTCTATTGTACCATTCATGAAGCCAGACTCTAAGATTCTTCTGACAGTACTTTGGAAGTCTGTTCCATGACATGAAGAGAGAGCGTGCTCTGTTCTTTAGCTGTGTTCTGTCCACCCCCAGACTGCTTCTGTGGCATCCAGGTGATTCTCCAGCTATAGCACTGGAAAAAAGAATTAGGATTTGCCCTGGAAAGACTTTCCATTTTCAAAAAAAAAGAAAGAACCTAAAAAAATAAAACTGCTCTGATACCTGAAACACTGAGCAAGAAGATTAACACAGCAACAATGGAAAATGAATTTAAGATGAAAGAAGCAATAATACAATGTCTGCTTGGGAAAAGGAGAATCGTGTAATGCAATAAACATCAGTGTAAGAGGGCAAAATGAAGCTGCACAATATTCTCACTCCAGCAAAGAATCTGAGCATGGAAGTTGTTGATCATAACTGGACACCATCCCCGCTGTTACAGGGAATTGTTCTAAGCATTTTCTGGTTAAAATGGTGTTATATATAGCAGTTTACATAATATGCCAGGTAGAGCTTGTAGCTCAGTTGTTATTTCAAAGCTTCAAGATCTGCAGACCTTACTTGGGCAGACCCCCCAAGTCTGTCAAAATATCTACCTGTCAAAACATCTGAAATTTAACCAGAAAATGGAATAACAGTGGTTTTGTGTAATAACAGGATTTGAGAGCACTATATTAATTTGATGAGGGTTTTTTAGTTGTTTTTTTAAATGAAATAACTATAATTATTATTCTAGCTCTCTAATAAGTAAATCAGAAGTCTGATGAACATAGAATAATGACTACCTAACATTTATTTCATCTGAGTCTAAGTGAACACTGATTAGGCAAAGGAGAGGTGCTAGATATCAATAGTTATTTGATGACCTGTTTTGGAGAAATAAGGAAATGCCTTGCAAGATAATGAGGCTTCTGTGCTAGGGATAAAAATTGTTGTTAGGAAGCCATCTATATCCTGATTCTGGAGTTTTAGGTCCAAAGGCTGTGCTAATAGAAAATGGCCCAGTAAGGATAGTTCTTCTGTACATATATATATATACACATTTTTTTTTTTGCTACTGATATACTAACCTATTATAGTCTGTACTTTTAAACAATATATTCCATTTCACAATGTTACAGTCCCTTCTCTCTCGCTCAAGAACAAAACTTCCCTAATTTAAAATGTTTTTAAAATGTCTTAATGTTCAGAATATGCAGATTATAAAGCAGTGTAGCAATTTTCTTTTACTTCTACTTTCCTGTAATGCTCTCATTTTCTAATATAGATGGAAATATAGTACAAAGATATTACTCTTCCCTGACTTTATAGGTCCAAGAGTGGATTTGATTATGGGTTTTCCTCCACTGGGATGAATGCTCAGTCTGAGAACTATCTCAAAATGAGGCATGTAGTACCCCTAAATTGTTCCACCTTTCTTCCTGTTACCCATTTTCACCTAAGTCTGATGTTAATGGTAATTATTTATTACCTGAAGCTCTTGATAGAATTGAGGTCCTGTGCTCTTGATTTTTTTATTAGTTTTCGGTGACAGGTTGTAAGGTGTTGGAAGAGAGGCTGGAACAATTCGAAAGGATTGGTGGCTGTGTAAATCCACCAGCCCTAGCTTTTGTGAGAGCACGACCTTCAGTCATTTCTGTAAAAACATTAAAGTGGCTTTGTGTTTTCCCCTAATTTGTAAAGTCTCTGTTCTTCCCTAAAAGACACCTTTTTTCAACTTTGCTGAAGGAATGCGGGGACAGCACTTGCCCTCTGAGTCATAAGAAAAAAATCTTTCTCATTTAGGGATATTTTCCGTGGAAAAGGTCACATTTGTGTTGCTTTAGTGGTGTATCCTAACGATTTCTAGAGGCCACAGTCACCTTTTCCCCCTGAATTTAATTTTATTACTGTGAGTTTTTAAATGCATGCCCCCCCAAATTAGAATAGCAAGTTTCTTTAGCTCAAAATAAGGAAAGAGTGTCCTGCCTCTTATTGAGCTGAAATTTGTTACTTTGTTAAAAATTGACATAGAATAATTTCCAGTGTATCTGTCAATAGAAATTCAGTTTCCTTTACCTGAAAAATTAATGTCATTGATCATGCATGATGAAAGCTGGATTTAAATATTAAATGTTTTTTTTTTAAAACAAACTGTGATTATACAGTTGAATGGATGTTGATGGAATATGGAAAAAAAATAAAAATGTATTCAAAGGCCTCTGCTACAATGACCTTATTTTCAGTTCAGCCTGGTCAAATTGCAAATCCTCTTTAATGGAAAAAAATGTCATGGAACAGTGATGTTGGCAGTTACTGAAGTCAACTTCAATTATTGTTAATAGTAAGTAATCATCCTTCTTCTAAATAAGACTTACCTAGAAATCATTAAGCAAAGCCTCTATCTGCTATTAGTACAGATTCCTAATAGGTGAATCCACCTCCTACTAACTAAGAGACACCTCTCTACAGAATATATTTTACTGTTCTATCTTAAGATAACCTACATATAATTCTGAATAAAAAATATTCAATATTCATATTAATTAGTGAGTTCTCAATTTAGGCTATAGGATAGCTATTTTCTGTGTGTCTAATTTTTGTTTCAGATATTCCCCTCTTGTTTTACAGTGGCAGACTTCTAATGTATGGAGTCATTTTATGTATAGGAATTTATAGAATTAATCTGTCTGTTTTCTCCCTGTATTCTATACAAAAGAAATAAGAAATAGTTTCTTACAGTTTGTGAGGTAGTGGCCTTTCTACCTTCTTTTTACCTTATAAGACAATAGGGATCAAATTCTTTCACAGACTCTTTGATTGTGGCAATATACAATTAATAATAGTAAGTTGGGATTTTTTTGCCATACCTAATCTAATAGATATCAACAGAAAAAGATTTTTACTATGAGCATGATGAGTATTCTCCATAAGACACTATATAAACTCAGTGCTTCTTAATTTTTTTTTTCATGAGGACTGGCTCTCCCATTTTCAGTTAATTACCTCATTTGTGATTTTTCCCAAATAGCTTTGATGCTTACATTTTTTTATAATGAGCAACAGTTATAATTTCTCTAAAAAGATCTAAAAATAGCTAACAGCAAATGTTTGTGTGGAATAATTTATTTTAAACAGGCAACTACAAATGTATAAATGTTACATTGTTTGTAATGGGTTTTGTCTAAGCAAAATTCTTCATTTTTGGTTTCATTTACATTGAGAAAAGACATTTCTGACCTTGCCATATTGGGTAGGAATATGATTCTGTTGTCCATTGTGGTTCTCATGAATTTCAGTACATAATACCTTCTACTGAGTATCAGTTGGGCTGCATCTTTATTGTTATGTCTGTACTGCTTATCACTCGTTTGTCACAGGCATTGGGATGAATGACAGAGGCGTTTGTATGCACTTTACTGCAGTGAGTTGATATGTTCTCCAGCTACTCCTTTTGCTCAACATTTTCCTGGGGTCATGGGAGTTCCCATCTGGAACAACAAATCTGAGTAAAACCTCACAGCCCATCTTGGTATACGGATCACTTTTAATGTTGGGAGGGCTTATGGTGTTGAAGAAGATTAATTATCTACATGAACGTGGATTATCATAAATTTGAGGTGTTTTCGGGTCTTTGGTCTCATAAAGGGAGAGGTCTTGCAGATACGCTGTCTGGACATGTAGGAATGGTGTTACAAAAGCTAAAGCTCAACTGAAGCTGACATTTGCAAGGGCAGCAGTAAAAGTTCTTATAATATTATACATTTCTAACAAGGCCAAATAAGGAGAAAATAGGCCAGTTGCTGGCGATTTAGTGAATGCAGTCACACATAAGTGTAAGGTACCAGATACTTTCCTTGCCTTGATCTTCATCAGCAACCTCTTCTAGGCATCTGTTTTTAGAGGCAGAATAATTATGAGAAGTGTATCTAGTCAATGATTACTTGTGAGAAACTGGTACATACAAGTCCTTGGTACTGGATAAGCTGCATCTAAGGGTCCGTCAGTGTCCAATACTCTCTGACCAGGTTCTCTTGTATATTTCACGTGTTGAGGTTGTAACTGTTTAAAATAAAATTTAATTCTCTGGAAACCATTGATGGTACATGGGATTTCTGATTTAACAAAGGGATACAAAATATACTGAAAACACAATACAACTGCAAGCTACACTTAGCAAAATTATAGTGATTGTAATATACAATTCAGTCACAGTACCAATGTGATTCCCATTATAACATGTCATGACTCTGGGCCTCCTCGGTCACCAGGAAGGCATACGTCAGTTGAAGGTAGCTTGAGCCTGTTGCTCTTGACGAAATTCTTTTGCTGGTTTTCTGGGTTTTATACTCTATGTTGTGCTGAGCCACGTATTCAGTCCCCCCATGCTAGTCTGGCTAGCTTAGGGAGGCATTCACACTCTCTTACTGAACTCAGGGAGAAAAAATTTACACCACCACTTGATCCACTCAACTGTTGATAACTGTTTTGCTAAAACAAAGACCACTTTCCTGTCCTTTTTGTGTTGTGATAAAGTCAGCTTCTTTGCAACAGCTGTGGTCAGTCACACCATGCATTATTCCCTGAGCTTCAACTTGCCGATTTCTTCTGAGTCTTCTTCCACTGTAGGGGTTTATTGGTGAGTCAGATTTATTGGTGCTGAAAGTACATGGCTGATATCACAGTGGGGCCACTTCCTATCATCTTGTAAAGGTTGTGGAGATGAGATGTCCTCAGCAGCTAGAGAAAGCCAAATTTTCACCAACCTTCAGAAAACGCCGAAAAGGCAGTCCAGAAAAATACAGGCCAGTCTGCCTCTCCTTGGTCCCTGGGAAAATCATAGAGGGAGTCCTCCTGAAGTACATTTCTGAGCACCTGAAACAGAACGCGTCTTGGAAGAGCCAGCATGGTTTCACCAAGACTAAATCACGCTGGACCAACATGATTGCCTTCTAGGTTAACTAGACTGGATTTGGGGAAGAGGAAAAGACAGTGGGTGCCATTTATCTCGACTTTAGCAAGGCTTTTGACACTATTCCGCAATATCCTTGTAGCACATTGCAGTCTGGATAGATGGATGACTGGATAAGTAAAAAATGAATGAAATGATTGTAAACAAGAGCTGCTGGAGCAGCCTGCCAAGCTGTGTTAAACTGAAATTAAGTACATATATGTGTGCACTTTAGAATATCAGTCAGGAATGGGTTTTAGGCATGGGAAGAAATGGAAAAAAATGGAAGTAAGGGTGTCCTGGATCAGACGTAAAATTTTTGCAAGCTGCCATTCTATATAATAATTTGCTTTCCGTTGCAACAGGAAAAGAATCAAAGTAAGCCCTTGTACTTGCGACAACTTTTCCACACTATCCCAAGTAACTGCTTTTTCTGGAACAATACTACTGAGCATTTGTCATTGCAACTGCTTTATTCTGGTGACATCTAATGAACTTCAAACTTCCACTGTGAACTTTGAAGGCTGTGTTTCGTATCTGTGGGGTAGTTTTTATAGCAAAATGACCCACATCAAATGAATTTGCCTTGGCACCACTTCTCAATAGAAAAAATGGGGTGATTTTTTGTAGGGTAGAACAGCTGACTGGAGTAAAATATTGGAAAGAAAACAAGTTTCTTCCCACCCCCTTAATTCTGACATTGATAAATTAAGAGTCCCTAGCATGACATGCTACTTCAAATCATTATGGAAATACATAGATTCTTGTGCACAGAAGTAGTGTCATTCCCCACCTCTGCCCTGTCCAGCCTTGGGCCCACATGCAAGACCCAAATCCTTGCCTGTCCCCAGGGAGGCACCCGATTCCCTGGGCTGGGACTGCCCCTGTCGCCCCCTGGCTGTCCTGCTCCCCAGACCAAAGATGTCTATGTATACTCAGTTTAATTTCCTAGGAAGTAGAACACTGGTTCTCTACCATCTCTTTGTAATATCTGCACAAAGTATTGTTGTGAAGTACAATGAGTAATTTTCAATAATGGTAATTACAGAAATTATGGTTTCTCAATATCTGGTGTACCATCTGTCACAAGCATCTGTGCATTGCACTTCCTGGCTTTTCAGTTAAATGTATAATCAAAAGAGGGTGTGTGGTGAGGAGATGGGGCAGCTCCCCTGCAAGAAATATTACAAACAAAAAATACAGAATGTGTTACTCTGGTAGGAAAAACCTAATGCTGACTTCAAGTGAATAGGAGAATTGATTAAAACTGGGGCTCTTCCTTTTATTCTTCTTCAGTCTGATTACCTGAACAAAAAATGTTTGCCTAATGTTGATGAACTTTTCAATAAATCTGTAAAAAATTACCCATTTGCACATGGAAGTTGTAATTGTACGTAAAAACCAGACAGCTTAATGTGTAATTACCTGTTTTATGCATGTAAATGTACCACTGAGTCTCATTGAAATCTGACTCTATTGATGAAGCAGAATAAACAGCTGAATTTCCAGTAATCATGGCCTTAAAAAGATGTCTACAGCTGAATGTGACTGCTTTTATGCAGCTGCCTTTAAATATAGCCTGTCGTTCTCTATTATCTTACCTCAATCCCCTAAGACTGCATTACAAAAGGTAATGGTTTCTCCGCTCTACTGAGCTGCATGTTCAGCTGCTTCATAGAACTACAGAGGAAGGGATAAATTTTAATTATTAATTGATACATCTTTTCCATGTGCTTTTTTCTAATGCTATTTATGTGGTGCAATTAGTGGTGATGGTGAAGGTTTTTTCTGATTTATTTTTTAAGCAATGAAGTGTATTATATTGTATGTTTTCTTTTTTTTTTTTTTCTTGGTATATGTAGCTACAGAACATTCACCTTAAAACCGGTCTTAGATCCTTGGATGTATTGCCATCATTACTCAAGACATTACACAATTATTCACTGTGCTGGGGAGAACATCAGGTGATAATAAAGTTACTAGAAACCAAATAAAATATGTTTTCTTACGGCTGATGCTTGAGTGAGGAGATTGGGAATATTCTGTTCCATTACTTTCTTAGCCAATTTGCTCCCTGTGCCTCTGATTTCACCTCTGGGAATCACAAAATGACTCAGACACCTGCTGTAGGTATAGGAGTAGTGAAATGAAACAAAGGAAAATTCTCAATTTTATGGTGTATCCCCAGACTACAAGAAAGGTAAAGTAAGTAGATGATTGCTGTCTACTGAAAATGCAGTTTCTGAGAAGGGGAATTAGTAGTAAAAAGCCAAATCATTCTATGCCTTATAAGCAGTGGCTTCACCTAATTAGCTGCAACTACACTACCTTTTTGACCTTTCAGAAGATATCTTCAAAAAGTCACTTTTGGAACTTATGTTATTTATAATAGCTCTACTGACTCAGCAGTAATGTAAGAAGTGTGTTAAACCTGGCACAAATGTACCATTAGCATGCTGTTCTAATTGCTGGGATGATTCTGTTAACTTTTTCATTATTATTTTTATACCTACCGGGAAAGATAGCTGCTTTTATCTACTCTGAGGCCACTGAACAACAAGTATACTGAATGCAATCATTACCTTTGGTGCATTCTGCTGGCATCCTGCCTCAGCTTCCATGAGCCAGTGTACACTTTCTAAAAAGCAACATCTTTTCATTTTAAAAGGAATTACCAGTAACCTATACCTGAACATACCTTGTAATAACTCTGCTGCTGGGGTTTTTCTGGGTTTTTTGTAGGCTACTATATTCTCACGATATAGCTCAGCCATCTTCTTATGTCTCCATCCTATTTTGTTCTGTATTTGTTTATTTTTGGCCCAGGCCTTTTTATCAAAAAAGGGAATGCCAAAACCAAAAACATAGAGAAAAGGAAATCTCTTGTGAAATGGCTTTTCCTATCCCATGCTGAAGCATTATTTTTTCCTTTACATCTGACATGGTGTTTATTCATGCTTAGTCCATTTAGTAAGTACAGTAGTAAACGTGCCAAACAGTGTGAAATACAGTAGTGAATTCTTTATTTGTAACCTGCTCATTGCAAGATGGAGCAGGATTAAAAATCATTCAGTGTGGTCTATGACAATAGTCAATGAGAATGGAATATACAGAAACTAGATTTGTGAACTCCAGGTTAGTCATGGAAGGATGGGACTTTATTGTGGAGAAATACCACTGTCAGAGTATATGCTGATGCATTTTAACATGTGCACTGCATTTTTACCAGCTGTTTTGTTGGGAATCTGCAATGTGTGTGTGATTGCAGGCTGAGAAAGGGGGCAGTCATGCTCCAAAGTGCCCCAGATTTATGAGGAATGGGTAGGGAGTGTTGCTTTCAGAGGGAAAATCAACCTTTACTGCTGCTGTGATCAGAAGAGTTGCACTAGGCTGGGTTGAATTTCAGCCAGCGCAGATAGGTGAAAAAAAAAAAAGTGCTGTGTTCAGTTGACATTTTTATGTGCACAACATTCCCACACAGGAACAATTTTAAAGTAAAGCAATCTCTCCCACCTCCCCACAATCTGACTGATTGCACTTCAGAAACTTGTCAGCTTTCCCATCACTGTTAAAAACAAAACACAAAAAGTGCAGGATCAGGCTTGAGAATCTTAAATACCTTAAATGTTTATAGAGTTTTCTTGCTAAGTTTCCTTACTTAGTCTTCATGCTGGTGTGAACATAAAAACACGGTTGCACAACTTCAGCTGCCAATTGTGTTTTATTACTTTAGGATTATCAGTGAAAGCTAGGTCAGCAGTTAGCTATTTGTCAATATCACGGTAGATGTGAAAAAAAGGAGTTTTCTTGTTTGCTGGTAATGGTGTAATTGCCACTACTGTATTGTGGAAGACAAATGGTACACTTCCATCGTGTTACATGGCTATACTGTTAAAAAGGATAACTGAATATAACAAGCATGGTTATTGCAGAATTTTCACTTCATCTTTGGAGCTGACTGGGGATTTATGTTTTCAAGAATACCACTTCCATTTTTAATTCTGTGTGAAAACTGAATAATAATATATTATTTGTTTGACTCCTTTCTATGAAAATGTAATATTTTAAATTGTTCTTTTATGACTAAAATGTGCTTCAATTATTTATAATCTTCATTTAGTTTTGTTTTGTCTTTCTAAATTGTTTCCCTGCCCCCAGCCCTACAGGCAGTTTTAATTGGCTTAATTGTATTAGGCAAATGATAATTGTAAAAACGAGTGATGAGCTTCTAATGAGATTACCACATGCAGTATCGCTTTCTAGAAGGGCAGTAATTAAATGTAAATTGTGTAGCTACTGATGCCTTTCATTGATTCTGCCTGGCACTACTTTCAGCTCTTTTCTAGGTGAAACTGCTTTGATGGAATTATCTACTAAGGTGGCAATAATTCATAATTCTTTTAAATTGTGTTACCCTATCTTAGTCTCTCTCTGTCTTCATCAATGGGGATAAATAAATGAGATGTTGAGAGAGAGAAACCAGAAAAGTTCCCAAGAATAGTAAGTTATTTACATGAAATAAATCAGATTAAAAATAAAGCAAAAAGAGAAAATGCTTAAAACACAATCTTAACTCACTGAAAGGCATGTTGCCCATGTGGCGAATAGTTTCATCTTTTCTTTCACCTTTGAATTGGTAATGAACTTGAGGCTGAGAATATGGCATTTAGGATTCTTCATTTTGCTGAAGGCACTGTATATAAATAAGCACTTCATATAACAAAGACATGTTTTAGAGCTTTTTTATCCTCTGTTGGAGTTCTGAAATTCTCACTGAAATTCAGAGCAAATGTCGAAAAAATGGGATGAAGTTTTCTGTGGGTCTGCATTGCCTTTTAATGCAAATTGAGAGTAACTCCAAAGTCCTTGATCTGCAAAACTGTTGTAATGTCGAAAGAGAAGAGTTCTGGATACATTTTTTTAAATGAAAAAATGAAAAATTCTTTAGTAGCTAAAAAATTGTATGTAAATATGTATTGTAAAATCAGCAAAATGATATTGTAATTGGTGTCATTCAGCTCGCATCTGAAACAATTCCTGTTGCTTTTTCAATAATGGTGAAAATAAGGGTGGTCTTCAGCTTTAAACATTAAGTTAAAACTAAAGAAATAAAATTAGATTGCTATTATAATCTTAATCAAGTTCCATGTAATGAGTGGCAAAGTTTAACCTATAAGCAGCAACAACAACCAAATTGGAAGAGATGTTTCTGTGCTCCTTATCTATGTTATGCATACATACATTTTATTTGTGATCTTCCTGATGTGAGAAGAAATGTCTGTCTCTGGCAGCAGAAAAAACATTTATTTGGATTAGTAATATTACTGAACAAATATTACTGAACACATTTCCACAGTGAATGCTTTTCTGCTTCTTGGTAAACATGAAGCTGAACAAAGCAAAGCTAAGAATTAATTCCATTCTGAGAGAGAATTGATACTTGTACAAACTATAGCCATGTTTTTGTTAAAATCCCTTTATTTGCTGATGTTCAAAAAGAGCAGATATTTCTTTATAAGGTAGAACTTCATGAGATTTAAAATCAGCAATTCCACATGAAGAGTTAAAATATTTTGTAGCTTCAATCTATAGGAGTCTAATTTTCTTCCCTGACACTGAGTAGTATAGCAGTGGGATTATCCTCATGGTGAAGTATTACTCAGCATGACTAAGGGTGAAAGAAATAGAATCCACACTAATGTAATATGAAAAAAATTCAAAAGACAAGGCTGCTTATAACTTAGTAAGACCTCAGTTTTCCCAAGCATCAGTAAAGAATGCATGGAAGATATGTTTATGGATTTGCCGTAGGATCCGTAATTATGATATGCAGTTTTAACTGGGGCCTAAGCTAGCCAGGGACGTAGGACTCTTCTGTGAGAAATCACACAAGTTTCTTTAGTGGGTCTAAGTCCATGCTTAGATTGGGTAAGTTCTATGCGTATGCTGTCATGCAGTGAAAATACATTTCTTCAGATGGGCAAACCACCTTTGTCCGCCCAGAGAAGTAATCACTCTGTGACAAATGCACAGAGAGCATTTCATTTTAGTGTGTTCAGGTTCTTCTATAACACTAATCACTGTGAGCATTTCCCAAGAAAATAGCAGTGCATGTTATTTTCAGAAAGGATATGAAAAGTGAGAAATAAGTGAGGAAATACTGTGTTAAACATCAACAAAATACAGATTTTCCTGAGCACCCATCAGAGATGGAAGTAAGAGCTTTTTAATATTTCTGGATAAATAAAAAAAAAACATAGCTGAAAAAAAAAGCTGAAATTATGAGAAGTCAATCTACTTGGGAGGAGGTGGATAAGTTTTGTTTTGTTTTGCTTTTCTTTTTTTAAGAATTAACAGGAGCATTTAGAAGGCATAACCTAATAATACGGAATTTAAGCTAAAATAAATATTTTTGAAAGGACGGGAGAAAAGGCACGCTATGTAGTAACTTCCTGGAATATGTTAGGAGCACACTTGTGTCAGAATGTGAAGGAAGTCCATAGAGGAATGCAGTTTACTTAGGCTTCTGGGTGGAACAACACACAGGTGACAGGACATTTTAGAACTAGTAAAATCTTAAGCTTGCACAGCTAAACTTGCTGCAATGTGTCTGTCAGACTGCTATAAGAGCAGATGATAAAGGCTCAACAGAAAATAACCCTAATTCAGCAATAAATCATTAAGTATATATAGCAAAAACCTGCTGGATTGTGTAAACAAATCTGTAACTTGGAGAAAAAGAGGAAAACAAGGATGCCAAGAAATCAGTATTTTGTGCCAGCAATGAATACAAAGGAAGAGCACAAGCATAGGCAGAGAGAATCAGAAAAATAAAAATGTAATCAGCCAAGGATATAGAAAAACCCAAATCTTTTGTAAGTATTAGAAATAATTATTCACAGGAAAGAATGACTCAAAACTTAATAAAGCTTATAAATAAATGCCAAATAATAAAATAAGTTTTTGGGGGATGGAGATAGGAAAGGGAAGTTTCATTTTGACTGGACTCTTAACACACTTAATTTAAATGACAAAGGAATTGAAAATGTTGCCCAGAATAGGGGGACACACTAAACAAGCTTCGAGTTAGCTAAACATTTTTAGCTTGAATAGGATGGATGGAAATTCACCTTAAGTACTTAAAGAATTTTATGGAACCATGAGATGTTGTTTCTGAGAATTCATGGAGAGTGAGTGATGCCCAGAAACCAGGAAGAGAAAGCATGGAACATATCTTTAAACGGGAGAACAGAGGTGTGTGCAATAATAGAAAAGTAACCCTAATGTTACTTGCAGAAAGGTATAAGCTATTAAACTATATGGATGTAAATGAGTGGATGAGAAGTGCGTGCTGGTTCTTTTAGTATGTAAGTTGAATTCAACTTTTTCTTTGGAGGGATGTGGGAACTCATGAGCAATGGAGAAGCAATCATAAGCTTCAGTAAGTTTTACCTGCTCTTCACATTCTCCCATGCAAGTTAAAAACAAATATAGAGCTGAAATTACTGTTGTGTGAGCACACAGCTATTTCCAAAACTATAGTAAGTGTGTTGTCACAGGTGGCTTTCTGTCTAGCTGGGTGGTCATTCCTATTTGGAAGGATATGCCAAAAGAGGTTTCAGGGTGCTTTTCCGTACTAATATATTCAGTAATTATTTGAATAACCTGATAGGGAGTACACTTGTAATTTCTCGGTGGATTACAGCCAGATGACAAGGTTTGCAAGTGGTTTGAGAAACAAAATTAGAATTCAAACTGATTTTTATACACTGGAGAAAATTTCTGGAATTTGTGAAAAGGAATTCAACCATGATAAGTACAAAATACTTTCCCTAATTTGCCTCTGCTGTGTGCTTAGCATAGGAGTCTTAATGCAATAATTTGAACACAAAATAATTTTTTTGAGTACTGGCTTATCTGAACTTCCTGTTACCTAGAGTGACACATTCTCTACAGAGTTGGAGGTAAGGAAATTCAGTAAATTATACAGTAATTTATTCTACCCCAAGTCAGGTTTAGATATATCTGGAATAAGTCAAGTTCATCACATTGGTAGAAATATTTTTGGTTTTGAAGTTGCTAACAAAAGCATTCTGAACACTTAGTCATATTCACAAGAAGCTTCCTTTTCTCTTTTCCTCTTCAAGAAAGATACTAAATGAACTATTTTGATCTTAAATTCCAAAGGAAAATTATTATGAAAAAGTCTACAACAGTAAATATAAGAGGGCTCCACAGCTGTTATTTTGAAGCATGATTTACAATTCTGGAAAAAAAAAATATTTTTCCATCTGTTGTTATCACCACTTTTTTATGATTTTTTTTTTTTTTTGTTTATATTTCACTGATTTTTGTTTATAAGAGAAATATTTTAAATATATGCATACACAAAATTATGTGTTAAGGAAAAAAAAGAAAGCTGAGACAAGTAGTCCAGCTGATTTGTTTGCAGAGAAAGATTTTTTCAGTATGCATGTTAGTTGAGAAGCTATGCTAACTGTCAGGTATTCAACATACTCATCTATCTCATCTGAAAGAATCTCTGTCAGATGTGACAGATGTAATCTCTTACCTGTCTTTTCTATTATGCAAAAAAAATATTTGAAACTCTAGACTCAGACAGGTGCAATCTCTCAATATTTTTGAAGAACATTCTCTCTTTTACTTACTATTGTGAAAAGGCAAACCAACTTCCCTGGCACTTTTGTTTCTCCTAATTGTTAGGTACAAGAAAGTTTGACTGCAACTGTATTTTCTTGGGAATAATCCTATTATTTTTTTTCTCTGGGTATTCTTTGATAAGGTTCTCAGAAGACCTAGGTAACACCCCAGGGATATGCAGCTAGTGAGTCAATGGATCTGCATACAGGGGACTACCCTAATTTCTTAAAGCATTCAAAGCTATTTTGATTAATGAGATGAATTCCATTTCTCTATAGACAGAAGAAAGGACTCCAAGGTTTCTCTTATGTCAGATTTTTTCATGTAAAGAGATTCTATGTAGAATCCATCACACACTCCAAAAGACTGGAGGTTTTAAGCTGTGGCTGGGATAGATATGTGGACAAAGCTTCCTCCATTCTAAATGTGAAATGGCTGCAGAAGGTGCGAAATTGGAGCCAAAATATGGGATTGCCATGACATAGTGTTTACCTTGGTAAACTATAGTTCTGGTAAAATTTACTTTTTAGATAACATTTAATTTGCAAAAGTAGTTGACAATTTATTTTCCTTATGGGGTCATTTACAATGAACATTCTGCATACCTTTCAGTATATGAATGTGAAGAAGCATATGTAATTTTGGATGCTAATGCATAATATGATAAAAACAAGGTATGTACTATAAAATAAGGTTCAAGTTGCTGCATATCTTCTTTTTCCTAAAATATTTTCTTATGTAATAAGAAATTGCCTGAATGCAATTGTCAGTGAGGAAGATTGTCTTACTTCTGTAGAAGCTAATGTTGCCTTAGGTCTCTTTAAGGTCATGTCTGCTTCTTCCCATTCATGGATGAACAGCAGGTAAATACCTTAAGTGGTTGCTTCACTGATATGGCATCACTCAAGGAAAGACTGTGAGGAAAATCTTTTTGTGGCTGGACATTTATAAGGTGTGTACAACCTAAGTGGCAGAAATCTGGTCTAATACAAGAGAATGGTTTCACTATCACAGTAAAATCCTATTTACTACACAGTGGCTTTACATCACTTAAAGACACCTTCTTTTATACCTCTTTCTCATACTTGAAACTATTGGCTTCATAACAATAAAATAAATATCCATCAAAGTAAAAACACAATTTTGATGCATCGATTTGGTCAATGCCTACTACAGTTACTCAGTGCTTTCAGACATGTAATAATAAAAGAATATAGAAGGAATATGTATGCAGAATGAGCACCTGAAATTGGCATTATTCTTAATCTCTGGTATCAAATCCGTATCAAAGTTACTCAGTCCATTAAATTATCATTTGACGCTAAATCAGCAATATAAGCATAAGATACATAAGATTGTAATCTTAGGAGGCTAGTTATGAGGATGAAATCAGATCATAACCTTTAATATGACATTTGGAACCCTAGTTTTTCCATTATGTGACTTTTAAGCTGTTTTTATGGAGCAGGTATTTTCCATTCTGAAGTGGCATTTCCATTTTATATGGCAAAAAATAGTGAAGGCAATTACTTTACTTTCAAAATGCTGTAATTTCTTTAGTATAAAATATAAGATTTTCTTCAGTAGAAGATAATTGGTGATTAACTTGAACATAGGAAAACAACATTCAGCAATACTTTTCCCAGTAAGTAGGTTCTAAGGAATATATTTACTGCAGGAGATTGTGAACGTGAAGCCTCATTCAAATCCCTAGAACGTCATGGAAAGGCTCCCATTTCCTTGGTGTTGAAGAGTGTGGGTAGAAGGCATATTAACAGGTGCAGCAGTTAAGTTGGAAGCTCATGGATACACATAGATGCTCCTGCTTTTTTATAATTGCTATATGCTTAGTGCCAACAAAGCCTGTTAAAAGGCACTGTGTACAAATAAACTTTGCCACAGCTTCATCTGTCCAACCTATTACTTAAAGAATTGTGCCATGGTAGAGTAGGCAGCTGCATTTTTGTAGAAGCCTAATGACTTTGTATGAACTCTCCAGAAGCACCAATGGAGTTTTCTGACCAATCTGATGAATTCTTATTTCAGATGAAAGATTTTCTGTCTGCAGAGAGCGTAAGAAAAAACACAACGTATCTAGAGATCTCTGCACCAAGAATAATCTTTGGAGAAGAGGAGACACCATTAAAACAAACATACCTGACCAAATCAGATTTAGATTCCTTACCCTTTGTTTCTGTATATTTTATGCAAATTAGGCGTGTGGTCAGAAAGACTTATACTGACAAGCGTAGCTGGCTTGTAGTGGGGAATAAACTTTCATCCTTTATAGTGAATTAATCTTGTGTACCGAAGAATAACTTTCATCTTTGAAATCATCCCCCACTTACAGACATAAGAACATTTTGAAAGATTTTGAAAGAAAATCTCTATCCTATTTTGTAAAAATAATCACAATATCATATGTGATAAAATGTGGCATTTTTTGCTCTCCACTCAGACTGAAGGTAGTCTTCAAATATTTTCAAGAAGTGGAATTTTGTCCAAACATGTTTTTCAGATTTTTTTTTTTTTCTCATGTGGATCATTCTTAATAAGGAAAAAATTCAAGGGCCTAGCAGAAGTGTTCTTGTCAAAGCAGTTGAAATTGGTAATTTTTGTGAGATGTTTTCTTTTACTGAAAAAAGCAACTGTAGCTGAGTCTGAAAACTACTCTTATTTAGAATGATTTGTTGAACAGCAGTTAGTAATTTTTGCTACTAATGTTAGCTAAGCTATCTGGGCAGTTAACTAAAATATCCATGTATTGTGTAAATAATATATCATTAAGTTAAAAAAAATAAAAACCACCTAAATGCGAACAGTGCAGCATCTTGTCTATCTAGCAGACTGGCCATCCAGTGAAGTCATGGGCAGTAGGACAGGTAACCTGCAAGCTGTTCTGCTTAGGGGGATCCAGCCAGGCAAAGTAGCATGTTAATTCCGGATCTTCAGCTTTGTGTTGCTTCCTTCATACTACTTATCCATGAGAAATAACAGAGTACAATAATTAGACAACTACATCTGACCATCGGCTCCTAATTACTGGCATCTTTACATTGTTTAAATCTAACCTACCTTTACTAAGGACTGTGAGGGAGAAACCTAGGTAGTCATTAGCTTCAGCTGAGTTTTTAAAATAACTTTGATTTCACTCACCCTCCACAACATACTTTTCCTTCCTTTCTGATTCTTTCTCAGGCCAAAACAAGAAGTATTTGACAGCAGCAACTATTATTTCTAGATGTAATCATTATCTTCAGTAAATCCTTCACAGTAACAATCATTCTTGATATTGCATTGGACCAGACTGTAGTTTATTATGTTATTGTGATATATATGTCTTTCATGAAAATCAGTTACACAGAAAATAAAACAAGCGACAAAATTCTTTTGCTTTGTGCGTATTCCTTTTGCTAAGATGTTAAACTGCATAACGCTACTTTGTAATTCACAAATGAAACAGCTCTCCTTTGTTTTAACACTTCAATTCAGATGCTGCAGTTCAGGAATAATGTGAAAGTATCTGACACTAGTGACTTATGTGTAAAACATAAATATTCTATTTATCATTTGTTTAGTTCTGAGTGGTGCATTGCTAGTGAACTGAATGCGGAAATCTGAAGGCATGCATTCTAAATTACACATGGTGGCATGGAATTATATTAGGAAGCAACTGCCATAACAGTACAAGCAAATAATAACACTTTACGGAACAACAAAGATCATTGCACCAAGAATCTGTGAGTTTTGTTCTTAACTTTTTTTGGTTATAACTCAAAGCAGCTTAATAATTTGATTTCAGAGTTCAAGATGAGAAGGTAAGAATTGGTCCAAGATAATCAGATATCAGATGATATCATCTGGCAAGAGACAAAAAACCCTAACAGATGTTGAATATAACTTTCTAGCTGCTGTGGTGCCGATCGCTTTTTGATTCTTTTAATAGATTTGCAATACTTGACTTTGCTTAGATTTCGTACCACACTTGGTGCATTATAGAAAGCAGAGTAAATCTGCAGAGCTTGTGCATAGATATCTGGAGTTGCTCTATGAGAATCCTTCTTGGAAGAAGGAGTACTGAGTGGAGTGCAGTAACGTTAAAACTGGTTTTAGAATAATATATAACCAAGGTCATACAGATTTATACCCATTATATCAAAACTAATAAGTTACATCTCAGGAAAAGCCATCTAGCTTTAAGTTCAAGTTGAAATACTTCTATGGGCCTGAGCCCCATTGCTAATGGATTGGGCTAGTACTATGGGTCTCAGTACCATGCTCCTGTAATGTACTGTAGCAAGTGGGTTTTTATGATTGTAGTAAGAAAAGTACTCTGATTCCATAAAGCATTGTTTTGAAATACCATGCATTGAAGCTAACACTACAAAGAAAAAGATAATAAATTTATATTCTTTCAGATGCTGGAAACCCCGAGTTTTGCAGCATCAGTCAGACTTCCAGTCAGGGCACGGCACACTGTACAGATCCTTTCCATGGAGGAATTCTTCAGCATTATGGTCTTCAGAGCTCTTGCAGACTTCCGTTAGAATAAAACGATCCAATTGATCTTTTCTATTATTAGGAAAAAGGATGTTCATGTGAGATCATGCTGCTTCACTCTAAGGTAAAGACAAGGGCATGCAGGTGGTGCCAAGTGGGTATTGCCTACAAACTTGTCCACTATGGTTAGCTAGCTAATTTCATCCTATGGCCAAGGGGTATGCACAGCACAATGAGGGAATGAAGGAGAAGGCAAACACAGAGCATAGGGCAGCATAGCACAGTGCAGCACCTGCCTTTGTCTACTCAGGTTAACTGCTCTGTGGTCAGTAACTGCTCAATGTACAACATCCTCCCAGCTAGGATCAATAAACCCATTACTTGATGCATACATGCCCTTTGAAGCCTTTGTAATCTCAGTCTGATTCCCCAGACTTCAGTCTTGCATGACTAGGGAAGGAGAAGCTGTGCTTCCTGAAGAATATTGAGAGATGAACATAAATCTTAGTTACATTTTGCTTTTTTTAGTGTATTAAATAGTAAAGCAGTTGGAAATAGTGACATGGACATCTGAGATTAACTTAGATCTAGAAATTCAGACAGGTTTCAGTGCTTCAGCTATTCTTCATTTAGACTTCCATTCCTCATTCATCAGCTATGGTGTTTGGATTTGAATAAGACAGATTTCAGTCCATGAGGGGAGAGAGGCTTCTCAAAGGCCACACTGAAGGGAAAATATATAAGATGACCTACCAATACAGAAGCAACTGAAGTACAACTTCTTTATGAAAGTTCAAGGTTCAAAGACGAGGTAAAAGTTAAACATGCCATACTGTTTGCCTATATTTGTACACATTAATCACTCAGGATACCTATTCAGTAACAACAAGCAGTGAATCAAGTTGTGATACTATTTACAAAGCTTGGAACTATGGAAAAAGGAAAGGAATCACTAGGAAAAGTGTGTTTTGCATAGAAAAATATGTTGAACAAATATTACTGTCAACAGCCTTACCATAACATCGTAGAGGATGATAATATCTGGAAATGAAAAGGTGGAAATTTACATTCAAAAACTCAAGGACTGGCTGAACAACAGGGCTCAGAGGGTTCTGATTGGCAGGACAGAGTCTAGTTGGAGGCCAGTAGCTAGTGGAGTTCCCCAGGACTCAGTACTCGGCCCAGTGTTGTTCAATGTATTAATCAATGACCTGGACAAGGGGACAGAGTGTACCCTCAGCAAGTTCACTGATGACACAAAACTGGGAGGAGTGGCTGATACGCCGGAAGGCTGTGCTGCCATTCAGCGGGACCTGGACAGTCTGGAGAATTGGGCGGAGAGGAACCTGATGAAGTTCAACAAGGGCACCTGCTGCACCTGGGGAGGTTGAACCCCATGCACCAGTACAGGCTGGGGGCTGACCTGCTGGAAAGCAGCTCTGCTGAGAGGGACCTGGGAGTCCTGGTGGACGACAAGCTGACCATGAGCCAGCAATGTGCCCTTGTTGCCAAGAAGGCCAATGGCATCCTGGGGTGTATTAAGAGGAGTGTGGCCAGCAGGTCGAGGGAGGTTATCCTCCCCCTCTACTCTGCCCTGGTGAGACCCCACCTGGAATACTGTGTCCAGTTCTGTGCTCCCCAGTTCAAGAAAGATGAAGAACTCCTAGAGAGAGTCCAGAGGAGGGCAACAAAGATGATGAGGGGACTGGAGCATCTCCCCTGTGAGGAAAGGCTGAGAAAGTTGGGCTTGTTCGGCCTGAAGAAGAGAAGACTGAGAGAGGATCTCATCAACACATACAAATATCTGAAGAGTGGAAGTCATGAGGAAGGAGCCAGACTCTTCTCAGTGGTGCCCAGGAGCAGGACAAAGGCAATGGGCACAAACTGAAGCATAAGAGGTTTCAGTTGAATATGCAGAAGAACTTCTTTACTTTAGGGGTGACAGAGCACTGGAATAGGCTGCCCAGGGGGGCTCTGGAATCTCCTTCTCTGGAGATATTCAAAGCCCACCTGGATGATGTCCTGTGCAATCTGATCTAGGCAAACCTGCTTTAGCAGGAGGGTTGGACTAGATGATCTCCCAAGGTCCCTTCCAACACCTGCCATTCTGTGATTTTGTGATTCTGTGATTTACTGTTGCATCTGAAAATCATGATTTATGTGATTCCCATGATTTATATGAAGCCCAGCCAAAGTTTTCCTTCCCAGTACTTACCAGGACAAGGCCTAAACAGTCCCTCTTCTGTACTTCCATGAACAAGATTTTCAAGCTTTTTGAAGACCTTTTTGTCCTGTTCTAAAGACATGTGTTACAGCTGTGCATTCACCAACTCATTTATAAGAGGCAGAAGGTAGCTCTGTGATCATTAACAAAAACATCAGCTGATAATTATAACATGTAGGAACAAATTCTGAGCCTACAGCACTTCTGATTCCTTCCTTTTTCTGGGTACCCAATGCAGTTGACATCAAACCAGTGTTGGAGCTATCGCCCAGTGAGTTCCACAGGAATTGTTGGGGCCCTGAGAACATCCCCACTCCTGGGGGCTTGATCGCTGGGGCTCAGGGCCATATGACAGCAATAGTGCCATCAAGGGCTGCCTTCCCTCTGGTGGCCTTGGAGAGACACTCCTAGGCATCACTGCAGGAAAGCTGCAGCCATGGCCAAGCCCCTGTCCCTGCCTGTGTTGGTGTCATGGCTGGCTCCTGGGTCCATCCCTTGTAGAGCAGCTGATCTTCTACTGTGACACTGGGGCCCAACATGTTGTAATTTAACATTAATTTTCCTCAAAAACATAGAAGAAATTTCATTTTCCTAATGGCTAGCCATGCCTAATTTGCTAACTATTCTCCTGTCTTTTCTCTGCTCCTTGTAAGATTGCTGCTCTCATAAGGAAGCAGCTGTTTCTCTCATTGCTGCTGCTCAACCTCTTACATTTAGTAATTGATTGTCTGCAACAAATACTCCTAAATCACCCAGCTTTTGATCTTCAACGTGTTTGTAGTTTGGCTATGTATGTGTAGTGCTTGGCACAGAAACCTGTACTCCAAGTGTGTCTGGTTGTTTAGGGAACTAATATTATTCCTCTTGGATATCTGTGCAAAGGGGTAGACTGAGCAATTTTGATCAGATATGGTGAAGATGAGATTAGTTCAATAGGTCCTGCTAAAATTTCCTCTTCATCCTCACTAGGTACCAGTAGCGAGAAGGTAGAAAACGGGAACTACTAGGGGTAGGTTATAAGGTGATGGGAACCATATCTTAGGTGTTCCTCAGGAAGGATTTCTGTGTTTCTCTCCTGTGCTGGGAGATGTCTGCCTTCATTAATATGATATGTGACCGTGAGTGAGTGTGTACTGAACATACATGAGACTCAGTGTGTTTGTACAGGACTTGGTGCTTAGGAGAAACACAGTGTTTTTCTTCATCCTGACATTTATTGCCAAAAAAAATATGTTGGAATACTTAGAAAAATTCATCTTTGTTGAATTAAATATGGGTTTATGCTAGTTACTGAAGTAAAGTTGTTACAGAGCTGGTCCTGTTCAGCTAGTGATTGAGGAAGTAAAACTGGCATAAAATTATGGAGAACATGGCAGCTCTGTACAGTAGAAGGTGAGAAAATCGCCTAATATTTACACCAAAACTGCCTCAGCACAACTCCTTCTATTGCAGGAATCCTCTGTTGACAAAAGCAATAGTTTCATCAGTGATTGGTTGCTGACAACGTTAATACAGCATGTGTGTATCTATTAATAATTTACCCCGCTTGAATATATCTGGCAAATGGTGTCCCATTAAAGTTGTATTAATGACATTGTTAAGTTAATATGTTGGTTCTTTTTCCTGGGAAATCTTTGAGAAGCTTTATTGTTATATGACTGAAAATATGTTGCATTAAATGTAACAGTGAATTTGTTCCAATGTAATACTAGATCTCCTATTACTGAGATAATTAAGAAAAATTTGATCTAGGTTACTAACATCATGTTCTTCTTAGATAATAAGATGTAATTTCACTTCAGATGCCTTTTTTTATAGTAGCATGATTAACATTATTGTATGAGATCAGAAAGTAGTAACAGGGATAAGTATCTGACCTATTTTTAAGATTTTTTTCCTCTTATTGGTGTAAAGCTGAACAATCTGTTCAGCCACCCAAGAAGATTTTTGCAATGTTTGTCTCCTTTTCTGAGTAGGAATCCATACAGTTTTCATGAACTCTAAGAAAAGCTATCACTTGAACTGAGTGCCAGGCTACTGCTTCTCTTTTATAAAAGATAATGTACAAATCACTGTGCTACACAGCATCAGCAGAGCAGTTAATAATCCCAGTTTAATGGGCTGTCTAGGTATAGTGAAATGAAACAGACAGTAAAGATTATTATTACTACAGATTACAAATGCTGTGGTAAACCATAATCATAAATGAAGGGAAACACTACAGTAAGTGTAGTCAATGCTAAAAATATAGATAGTTAGACTCAAAGAATCATCACTTTAATAAGCTTCCTAGAAAGTAATTAAAAGTTTAAGACAAAATATGACCTAAGAATTATTTTTATATTACAAACACAAATGTTGTACAACTCTCCAATTCAGTGTGTGACTCCAGTTTCACCAGACTGTGACTGGAAACATAGTTTGTCCTACTGAATATAATGAAATCTTTTCTGTTGACATTAACAATTATTTATTCTATTGAAATTCAGAGCAGTTTTCTGTCATCAAAAGCATCTGCACTTAATGATTAGAACCACTCTGTGTCAGGGATAAATAGGGGAATGGATTTTAAGAAAGAAATCCTTAGTAATTCTGTAGAATAAAATTTATGTCCAATTTTTAATTAGTTTTAACTAGCTCAGGGATGGGATTAAAGGTTTTAAGTAATTGTGTTTACTTTATGCCATTAAAGAATGAATGAAACAGCTTAAATATGGAAAACTTGAGTGACCAAACCTAATTGTTTAGTTTAATGCCATGTAAAATACATGTGGTGCTTAGCAGATAACATTTTCTCTTTCTAGACCACAGTAGTTTGAATAAGCATACTGAAATTCTAGGGAAAATTGCAAAGTTTTTATTGCTTTGATCTGTTTGGACAAATATATATATGTTATCTGAAAAATAATATTAGTTTCTTAGGTGGCTGTTGCTGTGATTACCTGTGTGTATCAGTGTATTATGAATTCAGAAGCAGCTGTGTAAAAAATGAAAGCTTTATGGTTTTTTTTAAAATTGGCCAGAACCTACCATTAATGTTCTATCGAGTTCAATGGATTTAGAGCCATATAATAGTCTGGACACTGTTTAGAAGTACCCCATCTAGAATTTAAAAGTGAATATACATAAAAATGCATTTGAGAAAATTTCTTTTACTTTCTGGAAGATCAACAATCCATTGTACATAAGCAGATATTTTTTTAAAAAAATCTAGGACATGCAGTTGCACTGTAGGAGCTTTGCTATCAATGAAGTACATTTAATTTCTGCTATGTGAAGGAAAAGAGACTTACATTTTACTTGTCTCCTCAATTTAGCAATTAAAGTTCAAACCATGTCTCTGTGTTTAGGAGATATGAAACAAAAGAATTACAATGCTTCTTATTCCTAGTGCTTACATCCTTTCTCACTTTTATGTGGCACTTCTAGTGTTTTCAGAAGTATGCAGGAGCAAAATTTCATATTATTTGAAAAAAATGTAAATTTCAAAGTACACTAAACACCTAACCCTGAAAAATCTCACAAACTTTTTTTCTGTAGTTGTTTGCCTATTCATCCCCACAGTATCTTACTGAAAACACAAATATATGATCATGACATTGGTAAGATATTTGAGAATATTTTTCATAAAAGAAATGAAATAACATGGAGACAAGGAACTTCTTAAGGTTTCATAGGAAGTATATAATTGAACCAGGCCCAAATGTATACTATACATCTTGTTGAGAAAGTCAAGGATACAAGTAGTGCTGTCGCTGTTGGTACTGGGAATCTTAATTATATACAGCTGGCATTATGGATGGGAAGTGCTTGGACTACACCTTGCTCCTTACCATATGCTCTGGGTGATCAGTCTCAATGATCTGGTTTCATCTAGCTGATTTCCTGTGAGTTTTCTGAAGGTCCTGTGGGAAGATTGATCTCAGATGTAAGTGATGGTAGTGTTAACGTATTTTTATTCACCTGTTACTGTATTATCTACTTGTGAAACCCATGGGATTGTTTAGATCTGGCTAGGTTTTCCTGACAGTGCTTTTATTTATTTAGTTATCTACTAATCTGCAGTTATTCTCATCATTCCCCTGGAATGAAAGAAGGAAGAGCTGGTTACTCCTGTTAATCCTTTGTTTTACTCAAAGTACATTTTTGTTCTAAATGTCATTCCTCCTTCTTCAGCACTCCCTTCACAACAGTTTGGACAGAAGAAAGTGTGACAGAGCCCTGTGAGGAAAGGGCCTAGCACAGGGGAGTGTGAGGAGTGCAATCTGTGACTACTCAGGCCCCTTCCTTCTGAAATTCGGAGCCTTTCATGAATTGTTCATCAAGCTTGCTGTGGCAGCACTTCTTAAAGAGATGGACACACTTTACTTATTATTGTCAAGCCTCAAATAGCTAATTTGTTTTCAAAGAGCTTGGGGAGTCATTTTAGTTCTGCTGTGCAGTGGTGCAGAAGAGCATATGCTTTTGTTTCTGAGAATCAGTTTCTCTACCAGAACCAGGACTGTAATTTCTTTAGTGTTCCACCACTGAAGCATCCTAAGACCGGAAAAAAAGTTCTCTATTTGTGTGCTGAAGTATTGTTGTGCTCCAGTGACTATTAAAGACCTCTTCACGAGTGCTGAGCTGGCATCCTATTATCATTCTTTTTCATGGACAGGACCATCTGTTTCTTTTGTACATAAATCTTTCTTCTGGAAAATTTTGGCTTTCTGTGGTGAAATAAAGTCTGATAATAAAACCTAGCTGTTTCAGGGAATAATGAAATACTGGGAGTGAAAGTCTGGCTCCATGAAATCAACAGAATTTTTGTTAAGGAATGTAGAGAAGCCACGACACTGTATTCCAAGAAGGACCATTTAAATGTGTTTTCAGTCACACTAGAGAGCGGTTAAATGCAAAATGCACATAGTTTGATACTGAAATGCATTCCCTAGTTGATGTTCCTTATCAAAGCCTTGTGGTGTGAGCATTACTAATACCATGATAATTCTAAGAATATACTTGGATGCTACAAAGTTGAAGAGTATATAAAAAAGACAGGTATTTAAAATTTTTGCGTCGTTTTACCTGGTGTATGTGTAGGCAGGTAGTTTGACTGTTGTTCATATAAGCCATAGGGCTTAGGGACAGGTGAGGGCATGGCACAAATTTTTTTAAAACCTATACCAAATATTTTAGCCAGATGCCTCCTTTTTTCTTCCCTGCTTTCCTCTCCATTTATATCACTATATTATTTCAACTAACTTATATATGAAAGCAAGAAGGGGCACTGTTTGCGCTTACCAATTGTTTCTGTACTGTTGTTGTACTTACATTTTACTGTTTGCAGGTCAGACACTGCTTTCTTGTACAGGCTCCAGGATGGAAGTTAGCATGTGTAAAGTGCTGCTGCTGCTACACTGGGCCTTTGCTGGACTTCTACCTTGAGTTTCATATTCCTCTTTTATTGTATTCACTTGTATTTTCAAGTGAGTGAAAATTTTCAGTGTGTGGCTTGGTTAACGACTAAATTACTTAAATACTTCATTGAATAATGTGGAAACATTTTATCTGGGAAAACCAAAGAATAAATCATTTCAATAGAAAAAGCATTCTTTAAAACAATGGGAGTGCACCCTTATTATAAATGTAACCCTGGAAACCAGGCAGATGGTTTGGTATAGTGACATTGTAAGTAGTAAGTGTTTGTGGTAGAAGACCAAAGAAGCAAGGCTAAACAGGATGATATCATAATGGAGGTTAGATGTGGTTAGGTCAACTTTCTTAGCTCCACAAGAATACACTAAGATTGAGTCAAACGAACCATTTAAAATTTTTCAGAGCTATGCTCAGAGGTAGTGTGTTCTGTTTGTTTTATTTACTTTTCTTTACTGCTGAAGGTGTGTAAAATATGTGCTTGTGCTTCTTAGGTTGTAAAGGCAAAAGGTGTTTTATGTCTGAGAGATTATTGGTTCTAATTGAGTGAATATCCAAACACCACTCTTCTCAGAGAAGGAAAGGGAGATCTCAGTCTGTTCTTGACAGACAGATATCCTCAACAGAAAAGCACAGGTACTATTAGCAGCTTCATTAACAGTCATAACCAAGAACAAAATGAGCATAAAAAGAATCACACTTCATCATTTAAGGTGGTTTATTTAGGTCATAGTTGGGGTTTATGAGGGATTTTTCTTGCTTCTCTGTCTGTAAATGTTCTACAGTTAAACCAGTACATTGTCCTTTTAGAACCTTCCATTACCTCTCAAAGTCTTAACAGCCTTGAGAATAATAAATAAACCTATTTATCAGTATTTCCAGGGAAGATAGTTTCATTTAATATGGGTAAACATTCCAGTTGCTTTATCACAAAAATATTGAAAATCACAGAATATTGACGTACAGTGCAGTACTATTCTATATTTTGTTGTCAATATCCAAAAAATGTTTGAAAGTCTGCAAATGTTGGAATGTTCTCATGAGACAAGCCTATCTAGTGAAATGGCAATTTCAGCTAGCGAAATGGAAAGTACACTGGACACTGAAGCTTCTCACTTTATGTGGTCGGTGCTACTGTTCTGGAACAATGAAGACTTGTCAAATGAACTTGCTGACTGGCCAACATGGTAGGTCATGGTAGGCATCCTATCTGTGGAGATATTCAAAACCCAGGTGGAGAGGGTCCTGGGCAACCTGACCTAGCTGAACCTGCTTGAACAGAGGGGTTGGACTAAATCTTGATAGGTCCCTTCCTACCTAAATGATTCTGTCTTCTGTGATCAGTATTTACAGGTATTCAACAATAAGAAAAACCTTTGGAATAATATGCTATAAAGAAACACTGTCTGTCAGTTTGCACATGTTTAATTTCCAAGTCGAGTAGTAGATTTGTCACTATTGTGATTTCTGACTAAAAATCTGTGATTTATTTTACCTAATGGAATAATTTTGGCTGCTGCTTTTGCTTGTTTTCACTGAGGTAGCTTCTAAGCTTAAGCTAGAAGTCAGAGCTGTTGAGAGTCTCAGTACGTTGTTTAAATGAGTCCTTTCTTGGGCAAAACTTACACTGGAAGGAAAAATATTGCCCATGTTTACAGGGAGGAGAGATGCTGGCATTTACCTGTTTGCTATTGAAACATTAGTATGGAGAGAGGAAATATTTTGTATAAAAACATATTTACAGAAATGGGAAAATAAAAGACATTCAGCCTTAATCAATGTGTGCAAGGAGTGGGAAGAGGAAAATATTTACAATCTTGTTAAAATTGGAGTTCTGCATTACCTTTTATTTGATAACACAGCTGCAGAATTTTCTTGTCTTTGCCAAAACCTCCAGCTGTTGTTTATTACCCCCTCAGCTGTCCTGATGCACTGTTTACAAATCACTGCAAGTTTGATTATTGAAATGACAGTGGTTTTAAAGAACAAAAATATCCTTCCTTTCCTTCCCTATTCTCTTAGTGAAGTGGTCACTGAATTTTCTTCATGATTTTAGAGATTTGAACCCTTCCAGTGTTGTCTTACTAAAAAGATCAAATTAAAAAAAAAAGAAAAAAGAAGAATGCCTAGAAATTTTGAGTTGGATAACAAAGAGCAAAATGTACTCCCCATGTGTGTCTTTGGTGAACATAATGTTGTACCAAACCAAAATGAATTCTTGTTGAAAAAAAATTCCATTCCATGCAGGTGTAGTAAAGAATCTGAATGTGTCATAGTTAACCTGTCATGTTGGGAGAGAAGAATTTTTCCCTTAACATCTAGCTTTGATTAGAAGCTGCAACAGCCAGAAATGCACAGCTTTTACTAAGGTGATAATTTACATATAATTGAAAAAGCTGAAAGCTAAATTTTGAGCCATGGATAAGTGACCCTGGAATGTACAAGTGAAGCTTGAAAGTATGCCATACTACACTATTTCAAACACTAGACATTTTTGTAAGATGCTGTTTGAAAGCAGACCTAGTCTTGTAATTGCATTAAATAACCCCAGGGAAGTTCTATTACCCTGTTATCAACCCACGTCACTAACATCTACGTCAATGCAGAGTGCCTTACAGAACTTTTCTTTAAATGCCATTCGTTTCTTGGAGCTTTTTTTAGACTACAGCTATTCATATAGTATTATAATATTTAAAATATATTAAAATAAAATTTGCATTTAAAAGTTTGTAATTTTATTTTATTTACATATACTTAAGCAAGTGGATATTCTTTCTTCTGAAGAGAAAAATTATGTGAATCTTTTAGGTTACTGAGTGACCTTGAAAAAATGTGTACTTTCATTTTCCAAGGAAGTTATAGAAAAGACATTTTTTATGTTATCAGAAATGATGGTTTCAAAGTAGGATCTATGGTTTTCTAGTATTTCTTTTTATAGCCTGCTAGCTGCATGCTAATGCAGTTGAATAAAGGACAATGTTGAGGACTGACGTAATGACCATCTTTTCAGCAACATAACGACCTTCTTATTGATGACCTAAGCAAAAATCAAACACAACTTTTAACCTTTGTTAAACAGGATCTGAAAGATTATACTTAGATAAGGTAAAACTAATTATTATGTTAAAAATTCTAATAATTAAAAAGTAATTTTGTGTAAGATTTTTTTTGGGAAATGTTGATTTCCACGATTTTATAACCACACGCTCTTCACATTTCATATTTAAAATCAGTTGTTACCATCACATGTGTAGTTCAATGCCTGTTTACCGATTTTGTATATCAATATGTCGAGGTTTAACCCGGCTGGCAACTAAGCACCACGCAGCCGCTCGCTCACTCCCCCCCCTCCCCTCAGTGGGGTGGGGAAGAGAATCGGGAAGGAATAAAAGGTTAGAGCTGAGGGCTGAGATAAA
>JADKXX010001382.1:0-10078 GCA_017310255.1 Butorides virescens | reverse complement strand
AAACTGGGAGGAGTGGCTGATACGCCGGAAGGCTGTGCTGCCATTCAGCGGGACCTGGACAGGCTGGAGAGTTGCACTGAGAGGAACCTGATGAAGTTCAACAAGGGCAAGTGCCGAGTGCTGCACCTGGGGAGGTCGAACCCCATGCACCAGTACAGGCTGGGGGCTGACCTGCTAGAAAGCAGCTCTGCCGAGAGGGACCTGGGAGTCATGGTAGACAACAAGCTGACCATGAGCCAGCAGTGTGCCCTTGTTGCCAAGAAGGCCAATGGAATCCTGGGGTGTATTAAGAGGAGTGTGGCCAGCAGGTCGAGGGAGGTTATCCTCCCCCTCTACTCTGCCCTGGTGAGACCCCACCTGGAGTACTGTGTCCAGTTCTGTGCTCCCCAGTTCAAGAAAGACGAGGAACTCCTAGAGAGAGTCCAGAGGAGGGCAACGAGGATGATAAAGGGTCTGGAGCATCTCCCCTACGAGGAAAGGCTGCGAGAGTTGGGCTTGTTCAGCCTGAAGAAGAGGAGACTGAGAGGGGATCTCATCAACACCTACAAATATCTTAAGGGCGGAAGTCAAGAGGACGGGAGGAGCCTGTTTACAGTGGTGTCCAGTGACAGGACTAGGGGCAATGGGTGCAAACTGAAACATAAGAGGTTTCAGTTGAATATGAGGAGGAACTTCTTCACTCTAAGGGTGACTGAGCACTGGAACGGGCTGCCCAGGGGGGTTGTGGAGTCTCCTTCTCTGGAGATATTCAAAGCCCGCCTGGACGAAGTCCTGTCTAGCATGCTCTAGGAGAGCCTGCTTTAGCAGGGGGGTTGGACTGGATGATCTTCCGAGGTCCCTTCCAACCCTTGCGATTCTGTGATTCTGTGATTCTGTGACCCACAACTGTTTAACAAATATAAATTCCTTAATATTCTCTGGTTACTCTGTCGTTATCTCAAGCCCTTCTTGCCCCACGTTGGGCGCCAAAAAGGACTGTCGAGGTTTAACCCGGCTGGCAACTAAGCACCACGCAGCCGCTCGCTCACTCCCCCCCCTCCCCTCAGTGGGATGGGGGAGAGAATCGGGAAGGAATAAAAGGTTAGAGCCGAGGGCTGAGATAAAGACAGTTTTAATAAGAGAAAATAATAATAATAATAGTAATAATGAGAATGATAACAAAATATACAGAATATACAAAACGAATGATGCACAATGCAATTGCTCACCACCCGCCGACCGATGCCCAGCCCGTCCTGAGCCGCAATCACTCCCCAAGCCGCGATCAGTCCCCGAGCAGCGACCACTCTCCCCGCGACCGAACCGACCGACAACTGACTGAACTGACTAAGCCCCCCCGAGCATGACGTTATATGGTATGGAATAGCTCTTTGGTCAGTTTGGGTTAGCTGTCCTAGCTGTGCTGTACTCCCAGCTTGTTATGCACCTGGCCGAGCAGGAGAAGCTCAAAAAGTCCTTGAGCAGTCTCAGCACTACTTGGCAACAACTAAAAACATCAGTGTGTTATCAACATTCTTCTAGCACTAAATCCAAAGCACAGCACTATGCTAGCTTCTGTGAAGAAAACTAACTCTATCCCAGCCGAAACCAGGACACAATATCATAGACTGACAAAATGTCTGACAACCCAAGGTGCGTTTGGATGTTTGACCAGAAAACTAGAGGCTTTAGACAGGCCCAGTGAAGTCCGTGAGATCTCTTATTTAAAGTTGAATTCTTTTGTTGACACAGTAATTGTCCCTATGTGCAATTATTACCAAGTTAGAATATCAGATGATTTGATAGTATTCCTAGAAACAGAACTATTTGAATACTTGCAGACTGCTGAGCCAGTGTGGCAATCTGCTACTGTCACGTATGTTGCTGAAACTTTAGTAAGTGTGAACAATTTGTGCATACAAAAAAGAAATTTCAGGCAGGTCTCAGCAAAAGGCAGAGGTTTGGGTTACAGATGGCACCCCTGAAACGCAGCATGTATATAAATAAAGGATCACAAACCGAGTCACTGGGGCCAATGTCACAAGTGTCTGTTTTAGATGGTCTCCTGTGAGGGCACTAAGACAGATCACAGATGTACCAATGAACATTCAGTATTTTGAAAAATTGAACGGTGTTTAGAGAAAAGACTGATACATAACAGCTTTATAATACACCAAATACAGTGGCAGTGCACTCTGTTGTAGGGCAAAATACCTGCTTTCAGTCAGAAAGGGCTTCTGTGCTTAGTTCTCATTCATCATTGGTGAATACACTAGGCTACAAGGGCACAAGTGCTCTGTGTTCTGCCAAGTGCATATGCAGATCTTGTGAATCTAGACCCCCAAATTGAAACTGTTTGCTTTTACTTGTTGAATTACAGTGATTTCTGGGACTTTGTTCCCTTTTACTGAGAACCACAGTAGTACATTAGGAAAAAAAGAGTTGAAATATTATGACCTCTTGGCTGAAGATCAGCTTTTATAGTCAAATAAGAAAAAAAGTATGTTTTCATGAAAAGAAACAGTTTTTATTAAAAAACAAAAAAAAATCATTAATTCTGTAGGAAAGTATTTATATTTCACTTTATGCATTATCAATATTCTTCAACATTGCTGCCCTAGTTCTGAAAACATTGCAGATGTGGATGTACATTTTGCACTTAGTGGAATATTTGAAAATTGGTGTTGTTATCATGTTGAGTTTGGAACCATGAAATACTGAAGTTTATGAATATTTTGAAACTGAACAAAGATGGCTTTTGCCACTGAATCACTGATGTTGCAAAATAGAACAGTCTATATTTCAAGCTTTTGAACAAAAGTGAAAACAGAAGAAAGAGCAGAATCTGTATTACATTATTAAAATCTGAACTGCAATACATCATACTTGCTAATCAGGCTCTGACAGTCTTTTCTCCAGTAACAGCACAAAGCTGCTCCTTCTTTCTCTATGTGACGTAAACTTTTTTTTTTTTGATCCAGTTAATGAAACACAGTAGTGGTTCTGGAGGTCTCAAGAGGAGATATGTGTATGTGAATTTATGATCTGATGAATTTTAGAGCTTTATGAAAGCAAATTATCAGTCTGCAAATGCATACAGTAATGTAGACTAGGTGTTCGGGACGTTGACAAAGTACCATATGTGCCTTAATATTTATGTGTGCACAGGAGGGATCAGGATTTAGGTTGCAGTGGCAGGTGCTGAGGTATTTCAAGAGTCTCAAAACAGTTGGAGGGTGTTCTGAACCATATGTGCAGAAAAAGCGCTTGCAGTGGCAAAAATGAAGGAATGCAGCTGCAGGGAGGGGGAAAAATAGATGCTGTTTTGTACTTACCCTTAAACATCTAAAAAAATCCTCCTGGAAAAGTTAAAATTGTGGGTAATATTTGTTTGAAAAATAAAGGAAAAAATTAAAAGTTTGCTAAACTGGCTAAATAAACAATTTAACATAATTCAGTCACAAAACAGAACTAACGCTGCAAACTTTTTCATCCAAAGATTTTGCCTCCATTTGTATTTGTTCATACATACTGATCAGTGATCGATGAGGCAAATATTAGTACAATAGGATCATATAGTATCATAAAGACATGAAAAAAGGCAATTATGTTTCAGAACAGTCATGAGAGTATTGAATGAGTCTTGAGGACTTAAACTGAATTTTTTTTGAATAAAGAAATAAGACAAAAATGATCCAACACAGGGAGAACCCAGTAGTTTTTAGACGGCAGCATCCAGCCTTAAGATTTGTATAACAAACTTCTATCCACATCAGCTGCCACAGGGTGTTTGACAGACAACAGAAACACATTTTCCTTGCTCCAGTGATGCAGAACTATCTACCTTGACTCTGTTTGAAAGTGACACACTTCTCAAGCCACGTAAGGTAGGAGAAAATGCACCCTAGATGAAACTTGGACCATAGTGGGTGCATATTCAGTTATCATTTGTCAACCCTCATTAATATTCATCAGTGGCAGCATAGGTTCTCCATTATTATCTGAAGATCACATTATGGAAGCCAGCATTTTTACCACTTGCCTCTCGGGTTTCTCTCTCATGTTATGACTTTTTTGACCCAAATTTATTTTACTCTATGTTGTGGGTTTTAGAATTTTTTGTTGTTCTTTGTTTTCAGGGAGAGGGAGTAATTTTCTTAGACTGCAAAAGTATACTCTCCATGGTGTTGTACTTTAGAATCTCTTAGGGCCTGACACAAGTGTGGTACATAATAGTAACTTACTATTGAGAGGGTAAAAGAGGGTATTTTACTTGGGAGCATTGATGTACTTCTGTGGTGTTTACAGTGACTGCCTTGTGGTCTCCAGATGGAATTTAAGATGTTTGTTATGACCCATAAAGTCCTAAATGGCCTATCAGGAATTAAATCTCTCCTCATGCTGTTCTGCCACAGCTGCTACCAACTGATATGTAAGAGACATTGTGTTTGGCAGGACATTACCCGTGAAAGCTTTTTCTCTCATCTTCAGTTCAAAGTAGTCTGAAATTGGCAGATTTCTGGGAAGTCTGCAACAGATGTGTAGTATGCCTTTTGGAGAGGAGCAGAGGCAGAGACAGGAGGAAAGAGGCTTCTGCCTGAAGTTTGTGGAAGACACTGAAATTCACTTGAGATCTTCAGTGTAGTAATTGATTAATTATTTTAGACTGCCAAGTAACAATAAATAACACAATCTTATCTCAACAATAGAACCTTGCTAGTTGGTAACTGGAAAAGCATAAAATGCTTCACTGTTCTTCCAGTGTATTGTCATATTTCTAGCCTTGCCTTAGAACAATGATTAGCAAAACAAGATAGCAAACAATGTACCAAGTCAACAGAGCATTTATAAGACAGATTTTCTAATTCACTGTAAAGAATAATTTAATGTAAATTGCATTTGTCAAAACTATTAGTGTTTTCATGCAGTGTTCTTCATCATTTCTTATTTGCTTGAGTACTAGTCTATAGAGATAGGACAACTTACAAAGTGAACACCAGTCAATATTATGGCATAGTGATTATTCCAGTGTGCAGTTCAGAGCTCTCAAAAGTGCTGCTGTCTGAAGTTATATTTCCTCACTTGTAAAGATACAGTTACCTAGAAGATTATAACTGATTAAACTGTATGTGGTTTAAACCACTAAGGACATATTTGTAGTTTGTATCTGATTTTATTATGCATATATTTTATTCCATTTGAAGAGTTTGGGAAAACGTAGAGTTTCCCTAGCCATGCCCAAATAAATCCATAATAAAATCCACTCATGCAATTCAAGCTAAGGAAGAAATGAGTTGGGTTGCCCGACAGTGTTAGGGAAACAGAAGCTGTCAGACTTATTTCCATATTATGCAGAGTGTATGAGCAGGACAGGTTTTGTATTTTTGCCTCAGAAATAGAAGACATCTTATTTCACAGTCTAATTAATTTTAAAAGAATGTACATCACTAGAGAGTAGAATGCCAACAGACAATGGAAACACTCAGTAAGTCTAAGGCATTCAGTAAGCATGAGACACTATACAGATATATATATTCAAAAACTATGTGAAAACAGAAATAAAGATTATTAGCAATTTCCAACCTCTCTCAGGACAATAGATAACCCAAAAACGAGCTGGATATGGATACTTACTGTATCCATCTTAGCTGGTAAAATGGGGGTTCTTTTGGACAAGAACAAGGGAGAAAGCCCTAGAATGAGATTTCATAGTAATAGATGTGGTTTCATAGTGCAGTTAGAATTACTAAACAGAAATAATATTTGAAGTTTCATGTAGGTCATAGTCTGTAGGTAAGTATATTATGGTTAGTCTTTAGGTAGGCTTAGTGAAAGGATAAACCCTCAACACATTAGTAGACTGCAATTTTTGGGAATATCAAACTCACAATATTCTGAAATGGAAGAATTATGTCATATCAACAAAAATTTAGGATAGCACTTTAAAAAAAATCTGGTTGAATATTATAATCTTTTCATGGATTAAGTGAAATATTATTTCAGCTTTTCTTGGAAACTGGCCATTTCTGAATTATTGGTTAAGTAATTAAATTTGCTAAAAACATGAAAATTGGGACTTTTTATTTTGATAAATGCTGTTTCACTACTTAATCATCAGTGATGTTGTATGTGTTCAAGGCTAGTTTGCTTTCAAAAGCTGAGAAGTTCAAAGATAAGAGATTTTAAGATCGTTTTGCAAATAAAATGACACAATATTGCTTGAGTACATTCTATTCAAGGTTAAGGTAGTGCAATAAAACTAATATATTATCCTGGAACTTTATTGTTTACCTATTCTGAAATTACCTCATATCTCTCAGTGGGTGTATTTAAAACACAACATTTATAATGTCTCTCATCTTGTTGGCATATTTTGGCAACTTTCTGCTTAGAACTGTAATAGGTGAATTCTGATGGCTATACATTTTAGCCAAGTGAAAAAACATACTTCAAAGCCTCATAGAACAAAGCTTTTTCAGATGTGCAGGAACTCAGACAGTCTCCAGGAGAAATGCAGAGGCTTGCAAAGAATAACAGGGTATTGTTAATTATTACCAGCATGAAAGGTGTCTTTGTAGTGCACAGCCCTTTATGCCTTGCTCACGTTACAGCATATGCAAGTTATATTTGCAGATTGTTGATGTTGAATAAGCTGTCGCTACTCCTGTCACAGAATAGAAGGTGCTCCTGATTTTGTCTCACACAGGGTATCAAGTGCAGTCCACTTAGGTTACGGTTTTATCGCTAGATGGGGGTATTGCTCACATAACTCTGCCTTTTTCAGGCTACCAGAAGTGGTTTTCGGTAGGATACCACGATGTGCTAATTACCAAATGGCAGGGGGCCAAGTTCCAAACAGCTAACTGCCTTTAACTCTAATGTAATTAAACCTATGTAAATAGTTTAAGACTGAACCTTTTGTTGGCCATGTGCATAACACAGCAATGAAAAATATATTAGGTTAAAAAGCACTTTATCTAGTAGTGGTCCAGCTCCTATTGTATTTTATATCTGTATCTGCTTTGATCTGATTTCCACCCAGCACCACCCCACCCACCCACCCCCGCACCCAGGGTGTTATAATCAGCTACCTGTGAAATGTCTGCAACTTTATGGTAGGTGACATCTTAACAGACATTTTTTTTGTTTAATGAGAGAAACATTGGTTTCATCCTCACAACTGTAAAGCTTCCCTCACAATAAAGAGCTGTCTTTGCAACCTACAACCACTTCCATGCTATTGTTCTTGAATTTGGTTCCATTCACTGCTTTTCTGCACAACACTTAGCAAACACAAGCAAATTAAGCAATATACAATATTGCTTGGGTCACACCAGAATTTTTCAGAAAATTACTTATTTCCTCTTGAGAACTTTTCCTAGTTTTTCCCTAAGATCATTCTCTGCCATGCACAATGCAGTATGTATGCACCTGCAACATATTCGTAAATGTTCAAGTCCTTCATCTGTGCTCAATTCACCACGGATGTGATCACTTTTCATCTATAGAATCTGGAATATAGAAACTACATAGCTTAAGCTGTACTTTAGTCCCTTAGCTCTGCAGATGTCTAGCTCTGTCTTCAGTCTGTTGGCCAGAGCAGTAGCTAAAGTACATCTTTGTACCTTAATATTGGACTCAAGGTTAGAAAACAGTCTCTGTCATCCCTTGCTGAGGATGAGAATGATAAGCAAAATTTTTCTCGTAAGATAAATGGTGGCATTTGAAAGTATAATAATGCAGAATATCACTAGCCAGATACACTATATAAGAATGTGGGAAAGAGTGCTGACTATGAGAGAAAAAGGGAATTGATATACTAGTGCAGTCTAACATTTATTTATTCCCAATATTGTGAATATCTTTTGGGCCATTTTCAGAAGTTGTTTGTAGAAGTGATTTTATATAAAATTTTCAAAACAAAGAAACTAGTGAATAGATCTCTTTCTATTACTACAGAAAAACTGGGAAGGATTTTTGAGAAAGCTCTGCATCACATTAAATTTGGTGACTGTTACCTGATCTATACTCATGTCCACTTTCTTAAGGTTGTTTGCTATATTCTGTTCACAAATTTTGGATCTCACTTTTCAGTTTAGGAGGGCAGTAATTTTACATATTGCTAGTGATGTTCATAAGCCCACTTAAGTCTGGTTCTGAAGAAACTGGAGTAAAAGATGAATACAATATAAAACTAAAACTATAGGGTTTTAACTTTTAATTCACAGCTAGAATTTGAATAAGCTAGAATAGCTTTTGTTATATCTGCTATGTTTCTGCAAAAACACATTGAATTTTTCCTGTATTGAAGACCATTGCTGTGTTATAAACCAGATGCTATTTCCAACTCTCTTTGCACCAAATTCTCTTTAAAATGGCAGGTATCATAGGTTACAATAATAATAATAATAATAATAATAATAATAATAATAATAATCACTGCTACCCTGCAATTCTTTTGTTTCTTTCTGTTACTGTTAATTTCAAAATATTCAGAAAATTTCTGAATCACCCATAGGAAATGTAGGGTGAGCTGTAAACCTGAAAATGCTTTTTAGTCAAATAATGGTATGATGAAAGTGCTTTGTCCTCCTCACTGACCATTCATTTCATTCCATCTTTACAAATTCCAGTAAAAACTTGTTCATAGTTTATGGTTGCATCAGGGCCAGTTAGCCATCTTTCTGAGAACTGTAGTCTGTTGTCTTGTACAGACCCAGAAGCAAATGTCCTGGTGATCAGGGTAGCTCAGGAGTTGCAGTACCAAGCACTTTATTTTCTTATTCTCCATTTTACAACTTACACTCTCTGGGAAAGTTATTGATACCATCTGTTGCAGGTGAGTTATTATGAGAAGTCATTGCTATGGGGTTAACCTAAAGGTTTTATTAATGATTAAGCAATGATCATATGACAGTTGTTTGATGAGTGAATCATAAGTAAATGGTAATTGAATGGTGATTAAAAGTGATTTAGCAATGATTTAACAATAAATGAGCAATAAACAGGCGGCAGTCAAATACTCTACTACTTACTACACTTCCAATAGTTAAGCTATAGCTGGGTATATAAGTGTCACTAGCATATTTGTAGGCCTAATGTAAAATGTTGCTTACTTCATTATAGGTATCAGATATCAGGTAAGGAGTCTCAGCCTTGAGGAGTAACCTTGAGGGGCATCCCTGCTAAGGGGGTAGATCACTGCTGTACAGGAGAGCTCAAGGGGCTCAGGGGGGACTGCAAATATTTATAGCATAAAGTGATTGAATCATAGTCAACCCCGCCTTTGGTGTATGTGCAAGTATGCAGCTGTAGTTTTGTGCAGCTTTAGTTTTGTCACAGCTCAGGCTGGTACTGTTAGCTCCTGATAAGACATGCCTAGATTCCTTAGTTTCTGAGAAGACTGTGCTAGGGCACAGTCCTCATGGTTTGCACAGAAGGGCTGATTTCAGCCAGGTCTCCTCGCCAGTGATGCTTGAACCAAAGTACTTATCACTCAGTCAGAGTCGGGACATCCATCAACAGCACCTGAAGATGGTAGTCTTCTGTCTACAAAGCAACAATTTCTTAAACTTCTCAGAAAGAAATACCCTTGCATTTGGTTATGCAGGAAAGAGTGACTGCACTTCCACACCAAGATATGTCCTAATTTGAATTGCATTCACACAAATTTATTAAAAAATACTGCATCTTTGCTAGGTGAATGGTGCAAATTTTTCTAGAAGATAATGGCGTTGGATTATGACTTTTCTGTACCTCTGTGAAGAGGAAGGTAGTCCGTTTTCTTTCTTTGCACAAATTCCTTTGAGGCAGTTGCAATTACTGTTCCTCTCCCTGCAGCATTCATGGAGCTATAGGAGCTGGCCATATGAAACTGAGGTGGTAGTGGACTATGAATTAGCAGGCTATGTAAGGAATTTATGTTTCTGAGACAGATCCAGATTCATGCCATTTTATCGCCCTGGCATAATACTAGGTCTTGAAAGCATCAACTAGCATGTCTGTAAACTCAGAATTAAAATTTATTTTCATATGATTGTGCTAAAGTATTGTTGTTGCTTAAAATGTTGCATAGGGGAGCCCAGAATACAGACACAGT
>JADKXX010001381.1:0-137853 GCA_017310255.1 Butorides virescens | reverse complement strand
ATAGGAGTATGGTGAATGCTTCCTTCTCTTTATTCAGAATTACAGACATATTTATACTGAGGGATGGGGTCCACGCGACATAAACAATGCTCTCATTGGTTCAACAAAATTGTCCACGCGCTTCTAGATACTTTCTTCTAGGTGTAAGCCTTGTTTCAAGGTTTTGTATATTTGTCTTTTGAAATTAGTTGGATTTAGGATCCATGCAGCATACATTCACAGGTAGCAAGGAACAGAGCAGGTGGGACTTCCTTTTAGAAACCAAGGAATACAGTATTCCTTGGAAAATCTGCCCTGTACACACTGCATACAAGAAAGTCTATGTTTGCTATATAACAATACAGAGACTTCTCAGAAGACCCATTTTTCACTACTTCCTTCTTATGGAAGTACGAAAAGTTGGACTTCAGAAGAAGTATTTCTTAGCTCCTTGACAGAAGTGAAGTGGTTTTTATTAGTGTGGGCTTTTCCTGCAGTCGATATCCTGTTCATCTGCTTACAGTGGACATTGATCTGAGAGTTATCTTCCCTTGGCATTAACAGCTGCATCTAATAATATTTTAAGGAAGTTTATTCTTTTCTGAATGCATTTTTTTAATGTTTGCTAAAGCACCAAATACCATTTCACAGAATAATGTGACTAATATATGACATGCTGACTTATTTGTTTATGTTATCTGATTAAATCCCTGTTGATTTGGCATGAAATATCTTTCTGAAAGTATCTTTAATATGCAAGCAGTATTATAGTTACCATTGCCATTTATTCATGAAAATACATCAATTAAACTTGTACGTAGGTCATCTGGCATTCTTATGGTGCTCCACAGTTGAAGGGGAGACAAGCTTTGTTTCTATACAGATGTGTTATCTGCTCTTTATATGATGAGTACCCAGCAAAATCAAATGATTTAAAAATGTTCCCTCTCAGGTAGTCAGTGACAGTTAAATTAAAAAAAAATAATAATAAAAAATCTGCATATCCACTTGCTTGTGTTTTTAAAAGAACAATAACAAAACCCCAGGAGAAATTTGGAGATACAAAACTGTAAGAATGGAAGAGAGGTACTGCAAATTTTCTGACTGCAGAGAACAGTGAAAAGCAGGTAATGATGAATTGCCATGTTTCTCCATATTGGTGCAGGACCATTGGTTTTATGCCTTTCATGGAGAACAGTTGTTAAGTGGAGGTCACTTTTGAAAGTTAAAGCTAATAAGTCCTACTGTTACAAAGACCAGATGAAGCAAGTCCCTGCTGCAATTTTTTTGTTGCTTTTAAGGAATGTAAAGTAGGTGGCTATAAAAAAAAAAAAAAAAAAGCTTTTCTTTCTGTTTCACATTCAGTTATATGAGAGATTGTGCTGATTTTGACTGGGATAGAGTTAATTTTCTTCACAGAAGCTAGTATAAGGCTATGTTTAGATTTGTTCTAGAAACAGTGTTGATAAAACAGGGATGTTTTTGTTACTGCTGGGCAGGGCTTACACAGAGTCAAGGCCTTTTCTGCTTCTCACACAACCCCACCAGCGAGTAGGCTGGGGGCGCACAAGAAGTTGGGAGATGACACATCCGAGACATCTGACCCCAGCTGACTAAAGAGGTATTCCATACCGTATGACATCATGTTCAGCATATAAAGCTGGAGGAAGAAGGAAGGGGGGACATTCAGAGTGATTGCGTTTGTCTTCCCAAGTAACCGTTATGCATGATGGAGCCCTGCTTTCCTGGAGATGGCTGAGCACCTGCCTGCCCATGAGAAGTGGTGAATTAATTCCTTGCTTTGCTTTGCTTGCGTGCATGGCTTTTGCTTTCCCTATTGAACTGTGTTTATCTCAACCCATGAGTTTTCTCACTTTTACTCTTCTGATTCTCTTCTCCTTCCCATCAGGGGAGTGAGAGAGAGGCTGTGGGGTGCTTGGCTGCTGGCTGGGGTTAAACCACAATAGAGATGGAGAAAAGAGCTGCAGGATATGTTTGCAAAACCAAAAGAAAACTTTATATAAATCTAGGATTGTACGTGGTGGGTCTGGACTTTCTGAGTTAAAGTCTGCTCAAAGCATATGCTGTGAGAAGTCTGTCTGGCACAATCAAACTCACTTTTTCCTTGGGCATGACCTCAACTTAACAGCAGATACTGGTAATTTCTTAAGACTGAATTCTGAGTGTTTTCTGACAGCTTAGTTTTTCTAATCTCTTTTTAACTTAAATGCAGTTTCAACTTTCATTTAACAGCTAAATTTCCTCTGAGAGCCTTTCACTGAAATCCTAGATTCAGTCCACAAGCAGAACAATGTTCTGTCTATATTTTAAGCCAGCAAATAGTAATTGTTCTAATTTAAGGAACAGTAAAAACAATTTTAATTTGTTCACCTTCCACTTTTTTTGAAGACAGCTCAAAATGGCCACGTGATGGACAGCTCATTCTTTATCGCCAGAATTTCAGTCAAATTACAATTGGACCAAAGTAGGCCACATAAAAAAATGGATTGAGAAGAAGATTATTTTAAGAGCTTGAGGATAGATTGAAACACAAGGAATTTCTCTTAAATACTGTACCAGATACTATTTAATATCTCCATAGTGTAATTCTTTTCAATTCACTAATTTGAATATGATTCAAATAAAACTGTATGGTTACTGGACATAGGAAGGAAAACTATATAGAAAACACTGTGTAATAGTACCTAATATTAAGCTGTAATTTAAGTTACCTGTAGTATTAAGGTATTATGAAGCAACTTTTCAGAACTTGTAATGTGAATGATGGGATTATAGTATTCATAAAATACATCTATTTTCACAGAGAGCTGACTGAAACATCTTGGTGGAAGAATATTGTTCAAGAAATACATAGTTTCATCTAAATCCAAATTCTTTCTGGGATCCAATTTCAATTCAGTCTTGAAAGTAATTAGTTCAGTATCTGTGCTTTGTTGAGATATTTATCTAAATTGAAATCAACATATTCACTCTCGATCAGTACTTTTGTGTGTTCATGATTTCCATTCCATAGACAACAAACTATTGCTGCAATTTGGAAGAAGATATTTTATTTCATGATTTAAAGAAAAAGAGAAGAAATGATTAAAGATGGAGCTCTCCAAGAAACAGGAATTTTGCTTTTATCTGCAGATGAAGTCAGAGAAGCTAAAAATAGTAAGCAGAATTGAGGTCAAAGCAGTCTTTCAGTGGGTTATGGAGAGTTTCAGAGTTATAGAACAACCAGAAGTATTGCTCTTTTGTAACTGATATTTCCAAAGAATAAATGGAAAATTAAGTAATCAGCTATTGTCTACATTGTGATCTTGTAAGACTGCATTTTACTGAGCTGAAAACTATTATAATGGTGAAGACATGCAGCTGTATGTGGACATATATTTGTCTCTTCAATGGCATGAAGAATGTCCATGATGAACTTGAAGTTTGGATTTATAGGTATTCTGAGGGGACTGTAGAAATAAGAACACTTTCAATCTTCTTGATAAGTTTCAAACAGCAATTTGGGCATTCTGCATTATTATAGCATGAACTATTTTCTCTAAACAAATTATATGGTAGTTTGTCTCATGTACAAGTTTTGAAGTTTGAAGTTGTCATCATACAGGAAGCTAGGTTAGCTAAATAAGTCAATTACGAAATTTTAACATTTTTCCTCCAAATAAGTCTGGAGACTAAGTGAAAAGTGTATTTTTTAATTAGGCTACAAAAGCCAATAAAACTTTTGTAAATAATTGGCTTATTTCTCTTTATATGTCTTATCATTATAATTGGTTGTCTTTAGAGAGACTTTTTATTTACCATGCTTTACTTGCCTCTTATATATGAGCTGCTAACATAGTATTTCACTGGATTTGACTACTGTGGTGAAATCTGTTCAATATTGACTCTTTCATTGGTATGCCAGCAAGAAGCAAGGGGAAGAAACATCAGGTATGTAGAATTAAGTTATGGCTCTGTATTTCTTTGATGCAAGCTTTTCATTGTGCAATTGAGGCAAATCCAGAAATAAGCTAGATGTTCAGGGTTAGCAGGAATGTTTAAGCTTTCCAAAGATGTGGCCTTACCTGAAAGTATACTATAAATCAATCATTTTCATACAGGATACAGAGTTGTAATGTGCTATGTTCTGTAGCATACCTTACAGCTTTTTCCATGCTTTCAGGCTAACTCTGCTGATAAGTCATAGGACATGGACTGAAAAGCCTAGAAAGGTAACCTTTATACACTTTACACTTTATTCACTGCCAATTACCAAAACCGTCAAGTACCCTGGTAAACACAGGCATGACTGTGTCTGCAGTAGCCTCTTTACTGCACTGTATGTTACCGATGCAAACAGGGAATCTTGAGTCTGTTAAGAATCAGATTGGATGGAGACTAAATAGGGACCAGTTAACACCCATTAACTTTGCTAGGTAAGTCTCCAGTCAATAGTATTATAAATAATGTAGTAAAACAGAAGCTTATGTAGCAGAAATCAAAAAGTGTAATTAGCTTTTTCTTATTAAAATCAGAACAGTATATCTGTACCATGAACTGGAACAACATGAGGTGCAATAGGTACAGAAGCCTGTCCTCTGCGAAGAGATTCACTATGCCTTTTCTTAATTTAGGTGTTCATTTTTGAGCAGGGTATAACTATGTAGGTTAACACAGTAATTTCTTAGTACAAATTGCTTTCATCAGCTTTATAACAGCCTAACAATTACTTTACTTTTATTATAATAATATAATCTTTTTCTTCAATACTAGATGTAAAGTAGCACTAGCACTAACACAAACACTCTATGTTAACCAAAAATACCTTGTCTTTATTAATTTTTCAGTGATAAGTGAGAACAACATGATGTTCTGTGTAGGAAAGTAGCTTCTGCATTTCAATTTGCAAACCATTTACTTCTATCAAGCTGATCTCCTAGGCTTTATTTTTCCCAGTTTGTGTTTCAAAGGAGCTAAAACACTTTAGTAGGGTCAACATCAAATCACAGGGTGAAGACGGAACAAAACCTGCATGGGGAGGGAGAAGGAGGAATCATTCTTTTTTTTTTTTTTTTTTTTTTTTTTTGAAAAAAGCTTTCCTAGTGCTCCAGCATTCAGAAGTCCTTTTGTCACTATCTGTAAAACCAGAAACCATCATTATGAAGAAAGGGGCTCATTAATGTAAAATACATGGAAGAGCTCTTTATGGAAACTCTTCCCCATGCAGTATATGTACAGTGTATGGAACAAAGGGCCTAATAAGGAAGAAATCCAATTTACATATAAAATTCTTTAAAGAGAATAATTGACTTAGTGGAAACACCTCCAAATAAACCAAGCACAAACAAATGACCTTGATATGACAGGTGTCATCATCTACCACAGGAATTGCTTTCAGAGGGTGATCTGGAAGACTGAAGAATTACCTGCCTTCAAATGAGACAAAATGGAAGATGGGAGACTATTTTCATCTCCTTCACAGGAGATGAGAAAGGGCATTTAAGCAAATGAAAGATGAAGGCTACCATGAATGAAAGCACCCATAAATAGTGTCATAAATATGAGATGATTACTTCTACCAGCAGGTAGAAATGAAGTCCAGAGAAAGTCTGCTACGTTATTCAGAGGATCTTATTTTATTTTTTAAAAGTTATAGCTTTTTCTGAGTAGCTGCAGACAAATCACTTTGTGTGAATTCCACAAGGGGAATTTGCTCAATTTGTTATCCTCAATTTTTAATATTGTTCAGAGCCCAAAGACTAGTTTTTATTCATGCATGGGGATTAGCCAAATGAGGAAAGATTTGAGAAAGACCCACTCAAAAATGCATGATAACTGAGTAATTGGGACATTGGGAATTGGGACATTTTAATTCAGGATATCCCTTCAGGGATAGCTGGAATTGATACCATAATTGTCCTTCAATCCTGGATGAAGGACAGGTATGGCATCACTGTTACCCTGCATAACTGTGGGCTGTGCAGGTGCAATCTGTCCAGATCTTCCAGACATATTTTGGGGGATCTGAGATTATTAGACGGGCTTTGCAGGAGACTGGGAAAATGATGCATTTTGATTTCTGATAGGGCTTAGGCACAGGACTCCCCAGCACTGTCAGAAAGTATGCTGATATAGTGTCGAGATGGAAACATTTAAGTGAATGTTAGTGGGTGAAAACACAGATGTATGGGAAAGCTCTGACCTTCAAAGAGACAAGAGTAGCAGTACCTCAGTTTTGGGGACGTGGATTTGAAATACAGGCCTTCAATGTTATTTATGGATCTGGCCCAATTTTTTTTCTCTATGCATATCTGTAAATAGCAGTATCTAATATCATATGATATGACATCCCTATGAAGAGGATGAATGAATTAATACTTGGAAGAATTTAGTAGGTCATGTGCCAAAGAGCACATGTAGAAAGCTTATAAATAGATCAAACACCAACACATAAGCAGTTAGCATATTTGTTGTGTTGATGATTGCATTTGTGCTGGTTTGCAAAGTGATCTAGCTGCTTCCTTGGGACAAGGGCAGTGGGACCAGCGGGGTCTCCCCATGGGGCAGCCATGGAGCAGGGCAGGCCAGAGGGTCAGCTGAGGGCAGCTCCAGCCCAGTGAATTGGATATCTCCCCAGGGATGAGGATGGGCTGAGGTTAATGCAGGAGTGCAAGCCAGAGAGTCAGGGTGATGATCATGAACTTCTTTGAATTGTCTTGTTAGCTTCACTGAGCAGCCATATACTTTCTGACAGTGGGTGATGACCTTAGCACTGCCTGTACCAACCTTCCTACACAATATAAACAGAGACTGGGTATAGAATTTTGTAGACCAGGAAAGAAAAGCTGCATCCTATCTTTGTTCTGAATTGTCTTACATCTTTAGAAGAAAAATTATCACTCTTAGGGTGGCTATTGCTATGTCTACTGTCAGTGAAAAGCTAATAATGAGTTGAAAGCATTTCTTCTGAACAGGTATTTGTATGAAGTATTTTAGTTAATGTAGGCATAAAATGAATGGTTCAGTAGCTGGAGACAGCTTATACTGAAAGATACATGTTGAGTCATCCATGAAAGCAAGAGGGAGTTCCACCTCTTACTAGGTCAATGATTATCTATCAGTTAAGTAGGCAGGCATACTGGAAAGGTTCTCTTGAATGCTAAAATGCAGACTCACATTAATAATAAATTGAAGAACCATGCTGCAATGTTATCATACACCATGAGCTTCCTAACATAATTCTTTTTCCTGTTTGTCCAGTGAGGTGAATGGTCCTCTTCACATTCTCTACAGTCTTGCAGTTCAGCAATTGTGACACTCAAACTAGCATTTGAATGTATATTGTTTAATAATCTAATGCATTATTTTATTGATTTGGAAGTTTTGCTTGTTCTTATAACTTGCTGAGTAAGTTTTAACAGATTAATCAAAGAGGACTGATTTAGGCTAATAGATTTACCTCCTGTGGCCAGCATATGAAGTTATTTATGAGATGAGAGAGAAAAGAAAAAGTAACCAGTTTGCACTAAAAAAGATAAGAGAGACTGGATAACTACATGACAGAACTGGGCTGTGTTACTGAAATATGTAAAAGCATAAAAGAAAATCAGAGTACTTAGTGTAGGAAGAAAATCGTAGACATTTTTAAAAGTGCAGCACATTTTCTTTTTGAGGTTTAGAGGCAGATTTGCCAAAGTGTTTACCAACTATAGCATATGCTTGAGGGAAAAATGTAATAATGCAGGAAGCAAAGCTAAGGAATCTCATATTTGTTTGAAAAAGAGAAGATATATAGGCACACATATGCATACAAGAGCCAACTGAATGCCTGAATGGCAATTTTCTTGGGACAACATGAAATGACACAATAGTCCATACCAACGCTTTTGCCTGGATTTGTGGGGATGAATTACTGGAAACATGATACAAAATTTGCCATGATATATTAATTGCTTAAATTCAAGTATGTAAAGGTTAACCATGTAAGGTGTAATAGCAAGATAATAACTAATCAACAATACTTGTATATTTCATGCATATTTCTTGCTTCCTCATTAATGAGGGTGTGTGATGTGTGCTCCTTGGCCAATAAGGGATGATCCTATTCCAGGTTTACATTTACGAGGCAAAAAAGACACATGATACTTTAGATAAGGGTAGTTATTGATAGTTTATGGTAATAATGTCTCAGGTAACATCATTTTGAACTGGAGGAAGTAGTTTCTGGTATCAGAGTAGTTATACTCCAAAACTGTACAGCATTCCTATGACATCTGCCATAGAATCAATTTGCAACAGGTTCCCAAAAGAAATATGAGGCATGCAGAAGGCTTGAGTAAATTCAGAGGAATGACTTTGCCTGCCTGGTTGGCAACATTCAGAATCTTATCCAGACTCCTTTAAAGGTAATGATAAAAGATCTGTGGAATGCCCAGTGCCATGGAGGGATGGAACAGAATATCCCTTGTTATCTCTGTGAATGAATGTAGCCAGACTAAGTGGTGAGTTCTGAAAACTGTCACTTCAAATAAACTAATGGTAGAAAAAGCGTGCAGTAAGGAATGTAACACATGCAACACAAAATTGTATGTATGTCTACACAAATGTGTATACATGTGCACAGATATTTAACATGGTGCACTTCATTGCTGCTCAGATGAAATTGCATTACGTGTAATGCAATTGTCTGTTCTAATCCTTAGAATTAATTCAGTTTTCCTTTTGTTTTTTCTGTCATGTGCATTTTCTATTTCCTTTCTCAATGTTCTTTTTTTCTGGATCAGAAACAAAATTCAGCCCTCAGTGGCTGCCCACTTCTAAACCTCACCTGTCTATTCTAATGTGGTTTTGCTCTTCAGGACCATTTGGTTTCAATCATCAATCAGTTTTGTACTCAAACAGCTTGCTTCTTCACATCAGATCTGCTTACCTTGTAGATTAGTCTTTTGTGTGTTATGCTGCATTGAGAGCTTTCTTGAGTGTTGGTAAATTATGTCCTCAGCTTTCACTCTGCCAACTCTTTGTATTAGCTCTTCACAAGGTTCTGTAAGATTTATTACAAACCCTTTGGCTTTTCTGAGTCCATGCTGTGACTATCTTTAATCAAACTGTGCCTCGCTAAATTGCCCTTCAGTCATATTCCTCGTTGGTCCTTCTGGTATTTTCTGCTAAAGTGAAACCAGTCTTTTATTTCTGTAGTCCTAAGGTCTCACCAGATAATTTAGTCTTTAGTAAACTGTTACATTTTCCATGTTATTTGAAATGTATTTTATAAAGGACAACCTAAGAGTGCTGCCATTAATTCAGAACAGTGGACTATAAAAGGTCCTAAAAGACCCTTTTAAACATTCACAGAATCACACAGAATCTCACAGAATCACTGAATCACAAAATCACAGAACAGTTGAGTTTGGAACGGAGGTCATGTGGTCCAACCCTGATGCTTGAACAGAGACATGAGTTGTCCAAGACCATGAATGTCTCTAAGGAGGGAGAGTTCACAACCTTCCTGGGCAATGTGTGCCAGTGCTCAGCACCCACACAGTGAGAAAGTGTTCCCTGACATTCAGCTGGAGCTCTCTGTGTTACAGGTTGTCACATTGCCTCTTGTTCTGTCACTGAGCACCACTGAAAAAAAACTGTCTCCATCATCTTTGCACCCTCCCTTCAAGTATTTATACACATTAAGACCACCCTGAGGCTTCTCTTCTTCAGGCTGAACTGAGAGCTGAAAGTCCCAGCTCTCTCAGATTTTCCTCATAGGAGAGATACTCCAGTCCATCGTCTTAGCAGCCCTTCACTGGATGCTCTCCAGTACATCCATGTATCTCTTGTGCTGCCCAACACCAGACTCAATGCTCCAGGTGTGGTCTGAGCAGAGGGAAGGGATCACCTCTGTTGACCTGCTGGCAATACCTTTGCGTAATGCAGCCCAGGATACCATTCACCTTCTTTGCAGCAAGAGCATATTGTAGGCTCATATTCAGCCTGGTGTCCACCAGGGATCCCAGATCCTTTTCTGCCAAGCTGCTTTCCAGCTGGGTAAGCCCCCAGCATACATTGGTGCATGGGATTGTTCCTCCCAAGACTTTGCATTTCCATTGTTGAACTTCATAATGTTCCTTCCAGTCCACGTCTCCAGCCTGTTGAGGTCTCTCTGGATCGCAGAACAATCTTCTAGTGTATCAGCCACTCTTTCCAGTCTGGTGTCATAAGCAAACCTGACGAGGGTACACTCTGCCCCATCATCCGGCTCATTAATGAAGATGTTAAACAGCACTGGACTCATCAGCCTCCGAACAAGACTTTGGACCACTGATCACCACCCACAGTGCCCAGCTGTTCAGCCAGTTTTCAATCCACCTCTCTCTGTGCTCTTCCAGCCCATACATCAACAGCTTCTCTATGATGATCTCCTGTGACATAGTGCCACAGGCCTTAAAGAAGTCCAGCTGATTTCCGAAAACTTATGAAATAGTGAAAGTATACACACCAAATACTACTTCTGTTTTTTAATGGACAGAAGGAGCACATGTACTTTTACAGAAGTAAAACTTTAACTTTCAGTACCTTCTATAAGAAATAAAGAAAATGAACTTGTTTTATATAAAAGAACATTTTTAGATTAATTTAATTTTATGTGTTCTAAGCATTCATTTTGAACACATAGAGTTATTTAATTAACTTGCTATGTCAACTTCAGGAATTTATCCATAAATGCTTTGTGAATGTTTATTATCAAAGACTGCATTTATCTATAGCAAAATGAAAGCTTTACTTTGATCATAATCAGAACAATAATGGAATGAAAATCTAGTAAAGATGGAGGATTTAAAGTCAGATGTTCAGAAATCAGTTATTCTAGTATGGGAAGAATAATATAGAGAAAGCTGAGTGCATGCAGAGACTAACAGTAAGACATTTGCACCATGTAGTCATGTATGCAGAATGTATGTTTCAGAAGAGTGCAGCACAACATGACTGCAACAACGGTGAAGGAAAGTAACTTAATTTGCAACAAAAAGCAATGCAGAAACACAGCCTTTGGAACAGGGATTCCACAGAAGAACATATCTCAGAAAAATATACAAATACAAATTATTATGACATCATGCTATTGCTTTTCCTTAAAGTTTAGCTGTAGCCTTAGAATAATTGTCAAATGTTGTTAAATTACAGAGAACCAAGTCCAAAGTAAAGAACTTTTTCTAACTGGGCCAGTTGTTGCCTTTTCTGTTCCAGAACATCTGTTCCACTATCTGTCATAAAATTCAACCCAAGTTTTGAGGGTAATTGTCCCATTGCTTACTCTCCTGCCCAGTGCAGTCATATTTCTCCTTTAAAAAACACCTGTATAGCACCTGCCCTTTCTGTTCGCTTGAACATGTTTGTCTTCTGGTTGAAAATCTCTCCTATTTTTTTTCAAAATCTGGAAAGTCTTATGCAACTACTTTGAATAGTTTTATATTACTCTCATTTTGGCTACATTGAACTGTGTGTTCCTTTCTAATAATGTGACAAGAATGGCATACAATATTCTAAGTTAGTCTCACTAATCCCTTATGTGGTATTAAATAGAAATTGGATGAAATTATTCTAATACCTCTATGCAGTCTAGTGTTTCTATTATTAATGACTCTGTAGTACAATTCAGCATTTATTGAGAGTTTCCAGGTACTTCTCATGTTCTCTATTTGTACAGGAAGTCAGTTTTGTTTGATACACTTCCTTTCCTTATCATGTCTAGTGAATCTTGCTGCTCTCTGTCATATTATAATTCTTACAATTGTTATTAATAGCTGTATTTTGGTAGCTCCACAAGGCTTTGATCATGGTTTGGATGTTGCGAAAACACCACCTATCCAAAGAAACTTGTACCTGAAAAGTTTATATTCCCAAATTAATCACACTTGCATAGAATCTACTTTAAAATGTTTTTTTTGTTTAACAGTGACCTATTTCCAGTGAGAAGCCAAAAGCAGTCATTATTTAGACTGAACTGCAGAGCTGGGGGATTTCATGAATAGGAAAGTTTGCACAAGTTTGCCTTATTGCACGGTTTAAGGAGTGCTAACATCAATGGTACTTTATATTATTCACATGTTTAAGAAAGTAGTGCTTGCACACATGCAGACAAGGTATAATAACAATTCTTATTTCAGTATTCCAGTGCAGAAGTGAGAAATGAGGAAGTCTCCATATAAAATTCAGCTTTATTTCCTGTCAGGAGTGATTTCATTACATGAAGGCAGCAGCTGAGATTTTTCAGAAATCAAGTTTTAAAGTGTATGGCATGTTTCTCTGTCCATGTTTGCTGGATTAAATGAGGTGTGACAAGACAGAAACTAAATATGGCCTTTACAAATTAGTACCTTGCAAAAGAATACAAAGATGCATGATTCTGCTTACAGGACTAGCTCTGCTTTTCAGGATAACACAAAGTATTATTGAAAAAATGCAGCCAGTTTCTTATCAGCTGCTGATTGTATTTTGAGCCATTAGTTAGGAACAGAGAAGAACAAAGAAACTGTTTCAAGGTGCATTTCAGATTAAATGTTTCTCCCATTCTTTTCTTAGAAATTAAATGTGAAAGAATTTTTTCTTAATTTGTCTCTATGATTTCACCTAAGATCTAACTTCCATACTCAAAATTAAAACTAGTTGTGCCCCATGCCTCCCCTACTCTCCACTTGATGATACTGCTTTGAGCATACAGAACTTGACATCTTACTTTCCAGTCTTCTAAACTCTTCGTTTTAGCTTGATAACACTGGTTAGAGCTTGAGTGTGCTCAGATACAGAGCATGGAAAGAAAATCTAGCTTCTTGACCTATCTACTGCCTTCTTTGTCAATGAAGTCCACACTAAAATGCATGTAAGCATCCTGGGTAGTGTCATACAGCTGATGTCCTACTTTATCACAGTAAGAATATTTATTAAGATTATATTCAGGAAATGGGTCAACCTTAAGACAGCCTTAGATAAAACTGACAGCGGAATTGATGTTTGTATCAAATATACCTGATTTTAGTGATGTTTACTTTTGTAAGTTTCTCAGCCTTGTAAGTTTGGAAAATACTATTCATAAATGAATTGAAGTGATAAAATTTACTGTCAGTATTTATTAAAATACTGACTTTATATATGGTTATCTTTGCTCAAAAGAGTACTAGCAAACATTCACCTGTAAATAAAAATAAGTTTAGAAGGACAAAATGGTAGTAGACCTTTAAGGACTGAATCTCCATATCTTTCCTCAAGGCTTCAGTGAGAGATAATAGTCTTCATCACCTTTCTGGGCAGTGACACTTTTGAAACATTTCAGTAAGAAACAGATAGCAACTAACTTTAGGCCTCACTCATACAGTTTATATCAGGATTTTAAAGGTGTTATTATAATTTCAAGGCAGTCTAAACCCCTATATTTTTCATTATTAATTAATTTGTCACCTCCAATATTGCATGCCATTCTCCTTCAGGCAGATTCTTCCTCTAATGTGTAGGTGTATATATACACTATTGCAACAGAGATGGCATTTTTTGGTGATATACTCTATGACAAAGGAACAAGGCAGTATTTGATTTCATTGTAGCCTTGACATGAATTTCACAAATTCTAAGCCTACTCCATTAACAAGGTAAACCCATTGTGGCAGTGGAAGGAAAGAGTATTCAGGCACAATAAATATACTATCAGTATGCAACCGATCTATAAAATTATACTTTCTTTTCCCCTAATCAGAAGTATCTACTCATGTTGCAACATTTTTTAAAGTTGTTTTGCCCTGTTTTGATGTAGCCTTTTAAATTACATGAAAACTACTATTTATTTCATGCTTGTTCTATTATTTTAAAGCAATTCATCATATTGTAGAGTTCTGAGGCAAATTAATAAGCACTATTTCTTAAAATTCTCTTGATCTCTGGATTCTAGAAAGTTGTTCTAATTTGCTGCATGTTTTTATCCTTTTACATAAGATGCTGAATTGCATCTTTCAGGTTTCAGCTTCTGTGGTTATAAAGGTTCATTACACTTTTCTCATTGCCAGTACATTTTTTCATTATCAACTGTTAGAGATTCACTTCAAGAGTTGCTGAAATGACTACAGTGCTTTAAACAAACTAACTGGTGGCAAAAGTAAGGAGTAGACTGTGAGGATGGGCTAGACCTCTCTGGATATTGTAAGAAATTTGCTTATTTTTTTCCAAACAGTAACATTCTAAGTGCCCAGAAACAAGTGCAATTATACTGCTTGTCAAACTGTGTTCTTTGTATAAATTAATTCCTAAGAGAAAGATGAAGTTTTACAGCAACAAGAATTTTCTTTGAGTTTAGATAAGACATAGAATAATGAGTTTTAAAGGTGTGGTTTTGTCTCACTAATAATTTGTTGTGGTTCAACCCGACAGGCGTCTGAATGCCACACAGACGCTTGCTCACTCCCCTCCTCCCTTAGTGGGATGGGGGAGAGAATCAGAAAAAAAAAGTGAAACCCATGGGTTGTGATGAAGACAGTTTAATAAAACAGCAGAGGAAAACAATAACAATAATAATGGTAATAGAATATACAGAATATATAAAAAACAGGTGATGCGCAATACAGTTACTCACCACCTGCTGACCGACACCCAGCCCATCCTGAGCAGTGATCATTCTCCCCACAGCCAACTCCCTCTGAGCATGATGTAATATGGTATGGAATAGCCCTTTGGCCAGTTTGGGTCAACTGTCCTGGCTGTGTCCCCTCCCAGCTTCTTGTGCAGAGCATGGGAAGCTGAAAAAGTCCTCAACTAGTGTAAGCACTGCTAAGCAGCAACTAAAACATCAGTTATCAACATTCTTCTAGTACTAAACCCAAAATACAGCACTATGCCAGCTACTGGGAAGAAAATTAGCTCTATCTCAGCTGACACCAGGACATAATTACTGAAATTTTATCTGCAAGGAACACTTGAGATATTGGGTTAAATTATGACCTTCATTCCACTTGTGCTAAGATTTAAAAAACCAGGAAGAATGATATTCAGAAAGAGAGTATCATTTTACACTTGCAAAAGTGGATGTCTATATAGCTGTGTTGTATAAATATTCTCAAAATATCCACAGATGTATACACACTCACCCATTCACAAGCCCTGGGGGAAAAGGAATAGAATGAGAAGAGAAGAATCTCTTGACATACTTACAGGTCTCAATGACAGACTCTTTCTTGACTCCAAAGTTATAGGATGTAAGCTTGCAAGCTGTTTCCACATCCACACTCAAAAGTGTTTGGCTACTAACAGTATAAATAACTAGTTAATGAGGCTGTGAAGGTCAAAGTTACTCAATTTATGTTCAAATGCAGTCTTCATAAGTGTTTGAAGTATGGAATTAGGCAGGTGAGTGTCTTTAGAGGAATCAGCTCTTTGGAAAGAAACCAGGCTAAGGTTGCATTTGAGATGCTGTAAATTGCCTATCAGAAAGAAAAGCTATTTCCACATGCCTATAAGGTTAGGAATTTAACAAATTGAGTGTTTCCTATTCAGTATCTTTCCCAAAACAGTAAATCCAAGATGAAACTACAGTCATGGTTTTCTAGCTCCTTTTGAGCCTACTACATTCAGAGGAACCAGATGAGCACTCTTGACTCCCTCAGCATTTTTGCCTTCCTCTCCTGAGAGGGTGAAATTGAAGGGAGAGATCTGAATATATCCAGAATCTGATTCTTTCCCAGAGTAATCAGCAAAAGTTTATTATCCCCAGGACATAATTTGAAGAAGTCTGTGCAGGTGGATCCAAGAATGGAATTTAAACCAAGGTGATATTCCTGCTCAGTGAGCTTTCATTGAAACCAACTGGATGCATAAAAAGCCATGTTGAGTGCTGAGGAAGTGACTGATGTCACTGTGAGGCCACTGTCAATATTCTTTGAAAGGTCATGGCAGCTGTAGAAGGTTCCTGAGGAAATGTCACTCCTGTTTTCAACAAAGGCAAGAAGAAGGACTGGGGAACTACAGAACAGGAAGACTTCCCTTGACCCCTGGGAAGGTGATGAAGCAAATCCTCCTGGAAACCATTTCCAAGCAGACTGAAGACAAGGTGACTGGGAGAAGTCAGTATGGATTTATGAATGGCAATCATGCTTGACCAATTTGATTAGTTTTCTATGATAAGATGACTGGCTCTGTGGATGAGGGGAGAACAGTGGATGTTGTTTGCCTCGATGTTATCTAGGCCTTTGACACTGTCTGCCATAACATCCTCACAGAGAAACTAGTGGAGTATGGGCTAGATAAATGGACAGGACAGTGGACCCAAAAGTGCCTGAAATGCCATGCTCAAATGACTGTGATCAGCAGCACAAAGTTCAACTGGAGGCCAGTCACTAGCAGTGTATCCCAGGGATGGACATTGGGGCCCATACTGTTCAATATTTCCTATATGACCTAGATGATGGGACAGAGTGTGCTGTCAGCAAGTCTGCAGATTATAAAAAGCTGGGAGCAGTGGCTGATACACAATGTGATTGGGCTGGTCCTGGACAGGCTGAAGAAACAGGCAAAGCAGAACCTCATGAAGTTCAATAAAGAGAAATGCCAACTTTTGCACCTGGAGGGGAACAACTCCTGGCACCTGTGTATTCTGGGGGCTAACTGGATGGAAAGCACCTTTGCAAAAATGCCCTGGAGTTCCTGATGTAGAAGGTCAATAGGAACCAGCAATGAGCCCTTGCAGAAAAGAAGGCTGAGGACATTCTAGACTGCATTACAGCCTGCTTTAACAAGACTAATTTAACAAGAGCAAGTGCTGGATTCTGCACCTGGGATGGGGTAAACCTGGTTATATATACAAATTGGAGGAAGAAAGGCTGGAGAGCAGCCCTGCAGAAAAAGATCTGGGGGGTTGGGTTGATAGAAAGTTGAATGAGTCAACAGTGTGCCCTGGCAGCCAAAAGAGCCAACTGTGTCCTGGGGTACCTCAAGCACAGCATAGCTACTGGGTCAGGGGAGGTGATTGTCCCACTCTACACTGCACTGGTGTGGCACCTGCAATACTGTGTACATCAGACTATTAGAGTGTGTCCAGAGGAGGAAGACCAAGATGGTAAAAGGTCTCAAGGGCAAGACTTACAAAGGGTGACTGAGGTCACTTGGTTTGTTCAGCTTAGAGAAGAAGGCTGAGAGGTGTGACATCACAGTTTACAACTTCTTCAAGGGGGACAGTAGAGGAGGACGTGCTCATCTTGTCTCTCTGATGACCAGTGACAGGATATGTAGAAATGGTATGAAGCTGCATTAGGGAAAGATCAGACTGGACATTAGGAAAAGGTTCTTCACTGGGAGGTGGTTGGTCACTGCAACAGGCTCCGCAGGGAAGTAGTCATGGCACCAAGCCTGTCAGAGTTCAAGGAGTGTCTGGACAATGCTCTTAATCATACGGTTTAGTTTTAGGTACTCCTGCAATGATCCTTATGGGTCCCTTCTAACTCAAGATATTCTATGATTCTATGACTCTCTGTATTTTGAGAGGTGTTGCAAGCATCTCAAGGGAGGTCATCCTTCCCCTCTCCTCAGCCCTGATGAGACACATCTGGGTGCTGCATTTAGGTCTGGGCTGCTATGTGCGAGAAAGATATAGACATACTGGAGCAAGTCTACAAAGGTCCATGAAGATTGTCAAAGGTCTGTGCAGCATCTGTCATATGGGGAGAGGATGAGAGCAAGGACTGTCCAGTCTCGAGAAAAGAAGGCTTAGGGGAGAACTTTTCAATGTATACAAATAACTGACGGGGGCTATCCCATTTAAACATGAAAGTTCCATTTAAAGATGAGAGAATTTTTTTTATTGTGAGGATGGTCAAACACTAGAACAGGTTGCCCAGAGAGATTGTGGAGTGTCCATTTACAGAGCTATTCAAAGTACAACTGGACAAAGTCTTGGGAAACCTGTCGTAGGTGACCCTGCTTGAACAGGGAGTTGGAGTACACAAGGTCCAGAGGTCTCTGCCACCATCAGTCACTCTGTGATTCTGTCTCAGATCTGAATTCTGAGATATGATTATAAACTGTCATTAAGCTTTGGATGTTTAGCACTGATGGAAAGTAGTCTGAACTGGTTTGTAATTACATATGGTATATTTCATAGTAAAAAACCCCCATTAATGTCTCTAGCCCTACTTTACTTGTCTGGCCCTCAAAGTCCAGCGGGCCAGACCCTATGGGACATGAATCAGGACTCAGAAGCCCTGCAAGAGCACATGGCTAGACAGCACTGTACTCCAGTCAGAGAAAAGAGTCCTGCAAACCAGTAGTGCCAGGGCCTGGTGGTGCTCGAATGAGGGGAAGGACCCTGCAAGAGCACAGAGCCAGGCACCATGGCACCTTGCTCAAGGGAAACGGGCCCTGCAAGAGCAAAGGGCCAAGACCCATGGTGCTGTGCTCTGGGGAGAGATGTGTTCAGAGAGCACACACAGGTCCATGCCCCATGATAGACAAAGCAGGGCAAAGAGGTTGTGCCATCCCAGAGGGAGAAGCTCTGTGGTGCCCCTCTAAGAGAGGAAACAGAGGGCATAGCACCAGGAAAAGGGGGAGAAAGCAGCATAGGCCAGGATAGCAATGCCACCAGCACTGTTAGTAACACTGAGGCTTTTTCTGTAGCTTTCATGCCTTTATTTTCTTTGTCTGATCATTAGATCTAGACTACTAAGGAGAGCCTTCTGATGCTCTTGAGGGCCAGCTCATACCCCAGCTGATGGCCCAGCCCTGGTTTCGGCAGCTCCTGGGATGTTCTTCTAGTGTTGCTGGTGGGGTGGCCTCTTGTTGGGTGGTGAAGAGGCCTCAGGGCTGGCGGCTCTCCTTTTTGGAGGTCGACGTGGCCCCTCAGGGGAGAGTTGCCCACCCTGGCTGGAAGTGGAGGGACCTGATGCATATTCCTCTGACTCCTCCTGGGCCTGTTCTTGCTCCCCAAGAATGGGATTGGGGGCAGAGGAGGGGCTGCCAGGTTCCCCCCGAAGGGCAGCTGTGGAGGTGCTGGGGAGCTCATCCACACTGTATCTGTCAGGGCTGCCGGCGGGGGCTGGGCTGGGTGTGGGAGACCCTCCTGGGGAAGCAGTGGGGCTGAGGGCAGCCACAGGGCTGCCCTCCCACCCCCTGGCAGCATGGGCATCCTCCAGGCCCAGCAGACGGCGGGCCTCCCCGCTGCACAGTCCCACGACAGCATCGATGAGTTCATTCACAAATGTCACCGTGCGGTCATGAAGGAAGAGCCCCAGGAGCTGGACCAGGACATCTTTGTCCGTTCCTGAGAGGACCAGGCTGGACATGATGATGTCCTCCACAATGGCTGCCTGCAGATGGTCGTCCTCAAAGATCAGCCCCAGCACCTGATGCAGCCAAGGCAGCAGGGGCTCAAGGAGGGCTGGGTGGTCCCAGAAAAGGGTTGCCCAGGTGTAGGCCTGGAGCCTGCCCACTGGAGCCCCAGGCACCTGCCCAGCAGCCCGTGGTGGGGATGCTGCAGGGCTGTGGGCGGCCTGGCGGACGGCGACTGACGATGCCGTAGGCGGTCTGACGACATACTCTTCAAAGTTGTCATACGCCCGCACCGAGTGCACGATGGAGCTCACCCTCCTCTTGCAGAGGGGGCACTCGGGCTTGCTGTCAGCCCACCGCCTGATGCAGGTGAAGCAGAAGCGGTGGCAGCATGGCATCGCGTAGCTGGCCTCTTCCCAGCTGTCGAGGCATATGGGACAGCGGTTGTCCAGCTCCGTGGCCATGCCCTCCACTCACTGCGGTGGGCTGAGGAGAGCTGGTGACGACAAGACGCTCTGTGTCACTGGTGCTGCAGCAGCGGGTGTCGCGCTAGAAAAGGAAAAGAGGCCACAGTCATTGGCTGGCCTGAGCAGGGCTGGATGAATTGTCCAAGTCCCTCAAGAAGGAAACCCCTCCAGCTCCCCAGGGTGAGGTTTCCCCACACAGCTCACCTCTGCTGCTGCGAGCACACCTCCTGCGTGCCCCGGTGGCCCAAACCTGGCGGGGCGGGGGAAAGTCCTCTGATGGCTCTGGCAACGGTCACTGAGAGCTGCGGTCAACAACTCTCCAGGCACGACACCAGCACCAACCGAAAGCCTCGCTCAAGACTCCAAACCTCGCGTACTCGCTCAGCTGGAGTGCACTCGCAGTGAGAGATGCGTCATCATATTCCATCCCTTGGTGATGTCAGGACCCATCACTCGGAGGCATCACAATGGGCCGTCCTTGCCCACGGCGCTCACGCTGGCAGTGCTGCAGCCCCAGCACATGCATCTGCGGTTGCCACAACGCCACTACCCACTCTATCCCCCCCTCTCTTGTCTTGTGCTTGGCATCAGTGTTTCATGCCAGTCACTCAAGTCTTGTCTGTGTCTTCCCAGAGCCCCATCAGATGCTCTGGCCATGGTTACACATCTCCAGGCACTTGTGGCAAGAGGGTTCATATGATACCAACCTGTGCCTCCCTCGGAAGCTGCAGGACAAAGTCCCACAGGCTCTCCACAGGCTCTTCCCACGCTCCAGCACAGCTGGCCAGCCCTCTGGGCCCCCCTGCTTCCTCCCACGTGGGGGTCACAGGCAGCACTTGGCTCTCTCCTGGGGATTTTATCCCATCTTTCTCCCCTAGCCAGAGGGCACAAGGGTGATCCCCTCTGCTCAGCACCCATCAGGCCTTCTCCGGGCAGCACGTCCCAGAGAGGAGAGAGGTCAGACACATCAGAGGGGCTCAGGGGAGGCCACCGGGGCAGTGGGACTGGAGCATTCACCCTGTGAGGTGGGTCTGTGTGGCTGGGGCTGGCTCAGCATGGAGCAGAGAAGGCGTCAGGGAACCTCACAGCATACCCTTCTCCCCATGCTCCAGCATGGCTGGCCAGTCCATTGGAATGCCCTGAATACCACAGGAAATGCTCACAAACTCTTCATAGACAGCGACGTGCAACCTGATCTAGGCAATTAAAGGGTAAGATTATATATGATATTGCCTGTCCCATCTCCTTGTTCACAAAGGATTTTGTTGGGCAGGTTAGGAGTTAAAATAATTCCATTTATAAATTAATACAGTGTACTATAGGGAGTCTGAAAGAAAAACATGGCCTCTAATTATTTCTATTTCCCCGGGATCTTTACTGTAGTCAGATCTTGTGACATGTTTCCTCATATCATCAGGAAACATATAAAGACTCATGAATCCATTACATTATCAAATGCCATCCTCTAATTTGATGGTCTATTTATAACTTCTGTGGAACATGGCCACAAAGCAACCAATAAAGACAAAAAAACAAGCAAGGAAACAAAGTAAAGGTCAAGGAATTACCACATCATTTCAATGACTACTCTTTACCCCCAGCCCTGTACCTAGTAATTGAAGGAAAAAAATCCTAATAACTGATGCATTCTTGCCAAAATCAAAGGAATGTCGTGGACTGCATGAAAGAGCAGCTCAGAAGAATTGATATACCAGGAAGGGAAGTATTGTGGTCAAAGTGGCCTTCATGCTGCCATGACCTGAGAGGAAAAGATATTTGAGCCTCTTCCCCTTCAGGCCCCCCTTAATTCACCAAAAGCTCCGCTGAAATAGTGTTATCATTGGAACTGGTCTTACAAGGGGTAAGCAGTGGAGTTAGGAGCTCCTTTTGCATTCATTCTTAATCCTTCTAATTCTTTGGAAGTACACGTTTCTCTGCAAAGTGTGAGCTTCCATGTTAAATCATGGCTCCTTGGGCAGCCACTCAAATTTCAATGCTTTGATTAAACAAGAGATGTCTCTTTCATTTCTGCCAGAAAATTTGCTCTCTGAAGCAAATTAAATTGAATTCATTTCTGCTTACTTGATTTTAAACTCGTTTAAAAATGCAGTAGAAGGGCTTTTTTTTTCCTTAAATCTATTTAATATTTTTATTTCCTTAATAATTCCTGCTTTCATTTCAGACTTGATTCATTGCTCAACAAAAATGCTTTCAGCTGAAGTACTGCAAGAATCACAGTCTTTGACTTTCAATATAATCTTAATGAAGAATTTAAAATTATTTTTATTACACTTCCTGGAAGTCTTTAATTGTTCACGCAGGTATCTTCTCCCTGTATTATTAATGAAAAACAACCCTGTTTCCCACTTCTACTGCCAAAATTCCACAAATATAGCATTTATTTAAGAGTTTATCTATAATATTTTTTCATTTACATAGCTAACTAGGAGAAAAACTGGCTTTCATCCCACAAATGTTTGTGAAATTCTTCCTTTGTCAATGAAATGACGATTTCAATAGTTTAAAAGGGATAAGGGTAGGGCCATATAAGTAATTACCATTTCATTGACAAGCCACAGAAAATTTTTTATATGGTTTGGCCTGACCCAAAATATATTTATTTCCATTTTGTCATTAAATCATAAATCATGAAACGAAAGGGGGGAGATAAGAGGTGAAATTCTTTTTGCTACCAGTACCTCAGTGATAACAACAATCACCTTACATATACAAAATTTACCCTGAGGAGACTGATTTGAATCTGCAAAAAATTTCTTCACTACAAGCTATGGGAATTTCAGTAGATGGACCTTACTAACATTCTGCTATTTTTAATAACTAAATGTTCAATGGAACTGATAATAGAATTTCGGCATACGAGTTCCTTTGTGTATGCCTTACTAGTAGAGTAGAGAAGTAGTTTTCAGATTTTCTGGATCAATTTAAACTTAAATACTTTATGTATGGATGGTAGTGTCATAGATTAGATCATGTTTTTCAGAGTAGCCAATAGCTCAGTTCTGGGAACACTATTCAGTGTACTGTAAGACCTAATTTCTCTTCGTCATGTGAGTGAATTTAAAACATCTCATGTAAATGTTCTGAAAAGGAGAATTGTCATGATAATCATGATACTAGTCTCAGGAATAAAAAAATCCAGGTCAAACTATTAGCCAAACTAATCTGAAATCACAAATAAAATGAAACTTGGGAGGTTGGAAAATGGGAGGAAAGATGGGGCGTTAGCTCATAAATTATTTGCTGTTTAATAATTTTCCCTTGATTTGGCCTTGATGAAATGGAGCACAAATCTGTCAGAATTCAGTTTAAGGAAAATTATTTCACAGCTGAGAAAAATGTGTTTCTATACATCAGTCAGGTTTGACTTGAAATAATACATCAAAGTGTTGGATACATCCATGTAACATAATCATTCAATCAAGAAATTTGCATGCCTCAGGAAATTTGTATGCCTGAAACCACAGGCTTATTAAAAGACTGTGGACATTGAGTATCTGAATATCTAGATTTATCTGGTTTGCAGAGCCACTGCTGTTTAAAACAAAAAGGTCTATTGAGAATAATATCACCCTATGACAAGATTACTTAGTATGTGTCAGCATATTTCCCAGTACTTAAGACATCCTGCATATAGTGTGTGTCTGTGCATATATACCATCTTAACTGTTGTGGTATGAAAAAGGATGATTCCACAGTGATTTAGATTTATATCATTTTTTTGTTTCTTTGACTGATTGGCAGCTGACCTGGAACTAAAATTTTGTAAAAAAATTTTATTTGAAGAAATGAAACAAATTAGGTAGAGCAGGGGAAAAGAACTAATATGAGATTAAAGTAATACACAGGGAATAATTGCTGAATCAGAGTCTGGAAAATGGGACAAATTAAGCAGAAAAAAAGGTTATTAAAGTAATAATACCAATGGAATGAAAGAGTTAGCCTACATAATGATCTGCATCTGAAGGAATATTTCCAGCCTATGAATCTGCAACAGAGGGTAATCTCTCTCCTATAAGCTTAGCAGCAACTACATGGAAGGAAGGATTTTCCAAATATGACTTTACTACCTGAGTATATTCGCAACCAGGACCTGGCTAATGAATTACAGCAAGTCTGAGCTGTTCTGTAAAAGGGTAGGCCTGTGAGCGGTATTGACAAATGAGAGCTTGCTTAGCAACAAGCATTCTCTCAACAGAGTTAATTACTATTTCTACAGTGGGAAAGAGAAAAGGAAGTAGAGAACTAGAAAAAGGAAAAGTTAATATGTGTGTATGTATATATGCTCACAGTATGTAGCTATCCTGGTGTGCCAGGTGTGAAAACTTGCAAGGCAAGATTTTGTTTCTGTTATAATCTGCATCTGGTTACTTTATAATGTCAGAAAGAAATACCAGAACAAGCTTCAGACAGCTCTTTTACACCTTTCAACAACAGTTGAATTCTTTTGTCATTTTGTCTTTGGTAGTGAGAATTGAAATTCTGGTTCTAATTTTCACCCCGTTGCATGAAAGATCAAGCATTTAGTGAACAGATGTGCCTAGACATGCAGGCGTAGAGCAAAGTTCTTCATCATTTCATGGCAACTGTATTGCAGTCCTAAAACTGAGTGCAGCTGTCACCTCTATTTTTAAAAATAAAGCTCTAAATTTGCTGCTGTTAACATTTTAAGGGGGTATTTTGTGTGTATGTCTTTTGTTTGTTGGTTTTGTTTTTTCTTCATTAAGTAAATGTAAGTTCGAACCATATTTCCTCTTTTGGTATAATTACAAGGTTTTGTACTGGAGTGAAGCTTTTTTCCTGCTGTCTGTTCCTTAGGGATACTAGATAGTGGTGGCTTCTATTTGTGAAAGAAAAATCTATTCTGAGACATATCTCTCAGATATGCAGTTTGATATTATTAAGGTTCAGGTTGGCTGTTTACAGCTTTCAGCTTCCTGCTGCTAGGTTCTTCAAATACACCTCAGGGTACATAAACCTAATGGAGATGTATGCAAAACCAAAAGTAATACAGTAGAAAAAGAGGTATGTTTTATGATCAATGTTTTAAGAAATAGGAACAAAACATTTTTTAAAAGGAGAAAGAAAAACTAAAATTAAGAAAACCTGAAGGTGAAGCAAAGTTCTAAGTCTTCTAACCCTGTACTTTGAACCTTTTCAACTGCCAGTTCCCTTGCTGCCTATTCTGGTTAGTGTCTTGCTATTTTAACTTTTTACACTTTGCTTATTGTGTTCTTAATTTCATGCTTTTATAATAATCATCTGGATTGCATGAAAACTCTTTATTAGAACAGCAGTCTTGAATTAAGTGATTAATGTAAATACATGACACTAGAAGTAGGGCATTTTATGTATTCTCATTTTGTGTATGTGTATGCATGTATATACACATACATGCAATTTCCTCTTCTGTTCTTAGCTTTTGAAAAACTTATGAATTGTAAGAGACCTTTTTTAGACACAAGATCTATCATCTGTGAAAACCCCAAGAACAAGGACTTCTTGGTAAGTCTGTAAGGATGCATTGTAGATGCGTCCTCACGGTAACTTGCAGCTTTTTGCCACATACATGCTGTTCATGATTTATTTAACAGTTCACCAAGTTGGCTTTCTGTAATGAAAAACAGTTTTTTATTGTTTAAAAGTTTCCTTTCAAGGAAGCTATGGTCCTGTGTCTGTGATTCTTGTTTTACACCTGAAGGCACTGATGATTTTTAGCATTCTGTCTTACTTATTTTTTCCTTACATCTATTTTGTGATGATGATTTGAGGAATGAGATGAAGTAATGAAGGTACAGTTTAGTTATTTCAGGATTTCTGTGCTATTTTCCACATCTTTGTAAATAAATCTGTAGAATATAATTTTCATAACTTGTACAAAATTATACTAGTTTTAGGATATAATGATGTAGTACCAATCAAGAAGCGGAGTCTTGAACTTTATGATAGATGTGTATTTTTTCATTCAGTTTCTCAATACAAAAGATAACCAGACCGAAATAGCCAAGCTTTAATGTGTTTGAATCTTAGAATTTGTTTTTCTGGAATAGCTAATTTGGTTTAGGTGTTGATAAATATATGATTTCATATAAAAGTCTTATGCATTTTGTATTAAAGCCCTAACTTCAGTGATTCAATTAGATGATTATTGAAACTTTCTTTAAATTAACAGACCAGGTACTTATTCTATTTTTAAGTAAATAATTTCTAAATCTTACAAACTTCTGAGAGCAGGGCATCAACTCACAGATTTTTAATGTTGGGTATTATATATATATGTTGTTGTGGTTTAACACTGTCCGATAACTAAGCACCACACAGCCGCTCACTCACTCCCCCATAGTGGGATGGGGGAGAGAATCAGAAGAGTAAAAGTGAGGAAGCTCGTGGCCTGGGATAAAAACGGTTTAACAGGGAAAGCAAAAGCCGTGTGCGCAAGCAAAAGAAAGCAAGGAATTAACTCCCTGCTTCCCATTGGCAGGCAGATGCTCGGCCATCTCCAGGAAAGCAGGGCTTCATCACGCATAACGGTTACTTGGAAAGACAAACAACATCACTCCAAACATCCCCCCCTTCCTTCTTCTTCACCCAGTTTATTTACCGAGCATGATGTCATATGGTATGGAATAGCCCTTTGGCCAGTTTGGGTCAACTGTCCTGGCTGTGTCCCCTCCCAGCTTCTTGTGCCCCTGGCAGAGCTGAGAGCTGAGAAGTCCTTGGCCAGTCTAAGCGCTACCCAGCAACAACTAAAACCATCAGTGTGTTACCAACATTCTTCTAGTACTAAATCCAAACCATAGCACTATACCAGCTACTAGGAAGAAAATGAACTCTATGCCAGCTGAAACCAGGACAATATGTACATATATATATATACACACACACACACACAATGTTGGGTAGTCTTAGTAGTCTGAAAATTTTCTGTAATTTATTTCACTTCAGCTTAGAAAATACCAATTTCTATGGTTGGTAATTAGTCCTTTGCTTGCATGCAGAATATGATCTTTAACAAAAGCATAGTAAATATCTTTAAAATAACATCCTGAAAATTATAGTTGCTATATTAGCCTTGTCACTCTTAGGATCCATTTATCTCTTTACACTGATATTTTAAAGTGACAATAATACCTAAGGATGTAGGTAATCTTAAAAACCAAAAATTGAATTTGAAATTTCTTAACTGTGATCATCCTAATAAAATAATCAGCAGATGTTGTGATAAAAATATCTTTTGATAAAGCAGAATAGCAGTTCTGTATGCTATTTCTTAGTGTTGGTCAGTCTGCTAGATTCTTCAGTTTATGTAGAGGTCCTTACCTGTGTAAGCCAAAAGCTGTTAATGTTTCAATGCACTGACATGCTAAGGAATATCAAAGTGAAAGTATTTTTAAATACTGAAGGCACCTGACAGAAATTTAAGGTCACAACCAGAAATGGGTTAAATTGGTGAAACCCCTTAAGTTTACAGGAGTTTTCCATAAGTAAGGATTTATTTGTAGTCTCATTTAGTTAATATAATTAAGTAAATACATAGTAAGGTATTATAATTTACCCAAAAGTTAAACATTTATCACTGTAGTCTTTTAGTTGCCTTTTGAAATCATGTGTGTGTTGACCCTAAATTTTCATAGAGCTCTCCAGAGAGATTCCTAGCTGATTTTCCTTGACTATGCTGTGTAGAACCCATCAATTTGTATTAATATTTCAAACTTTTCCTTCTCTGTGGAGTACTTTGCATTCTTTATGTATAACTTCTCTTGCGATACGATGCTTTGCAACATATTTTTAAACATGAGTATTATTAGAGAACTTGTTCACACAGAGGCAATGCAGAAGGTCTCCAGTGTAACAGATTCAGCAACAGGATATGTGAAATTGTGCAGACTCTGGTTTGAAAAAGGGATTGCTTAGCTGGATTTTTTTTTCTGAATACAGTTAAGGAGCTCTGTGGTAAAATTTTAAGCTCTCGTTCACAGGGAGTGGAGCTATGGAGCAAGCTAGCTCTGTGAGTGTTATCCAGTTTATCAGGCAGATTCAATCTCAAAAATAGAAAGCTAGCACTCCTAGTCCCTGATCTGAGATTGCCCAGACTATTAGTGGGCTACCTGGCATAATGCTGTGAGACAGACAGTAGCTGGTTTGTTAGCACTGGCGCTTGTAGCATTTAGTCTGAAGTCTCAGAGGTACTTAGATTCTTAGATTACTTAGATTAGATTACTAATGAATGATCTGGCAGTTAGTCAGTGCTTAGAAACTATGGAAACACTCTTCCTCAGCTGCTGACCAGACAAAGTGTGAAAAGACCCAAGATATCTGGGAGTTTAGAATGCTAGAAGCTGAAGGCCCTGAATTTCCACCTTCCTGACAGCTTACCAGGATGGGGGCCTCAGCTGCTTGCCAAGGTGGGCTGCCAAAAAAGCTGTCACATTTCAAAATCAAATTCCCTCCACAAAACGTTTCTACACTGACAAACAGCAGTCCTCTGCAGAACGGTGTTCATACCTGCAGATGTAGGCATTAGTCTCTTGCAGGTACTGGTTGACAGGATGAAATAATAGAACACAAGATGTTGGACATACCTTTCCTAAAGTGATTGGCCTTGTTTTACATATGGTATATGGCTTGTCACTGTGACAGCTACGTCCCTAAGGAGTTCCATTTGCAGCATAGCAAGTTAAGAGATTCTTAACCAGTTCAGTGACATGGGACTGATAAACAGCCAAAACAGAATTAAGATCTGTGTGGTTGTATATAACAGAATACAGATGAAATGTCACATTTTGGCAGTTTGGATATACATTGTTATTATTTGGTATTGACAAGTCATTCTTTTTTTAATGAAGACACAGCAAGGTTAGATTTATTATACTTGAACTAAAATTTGAATCTTGTAATGCCTTGGAAGAAAACAGGATTCTAATTCTACTTTTCTAGGAGTAAAGGTTTTCTTCTATTATTTGCTTTCCTGGGAGTTTTAAGTCCTTTCTTCTATATCTCTTTACTATCAGGCCTTCACAGATAATAAATAACAATGATTATATTAATATAATATAAAAAAGAAAAGTAATTAACAATAGTACTATGACACCCGGGAAAGCATGCCTCACCGATGCATTTTTTCTCTTCTGATTTATGAAGATCAGCGCTTTTGAAGAGTGTTAGTGTAGACATTAGGGATCTATTTACCTTTCATGTAGCTGTGTACTTCTTTCCAAAACGCATTTCTGGTTGATAACAGAAGTCCAAATGCTAGTCATAACTTTCTTAATCCTGTTAATATAATTTTATTAATTTCACATGTTTTTCGATATTATAATAAGCAATTTTAATTTTCTAACTATAATGTTTCTTTGCAGAACAAAGAAGGATTTTTCACTGGTTGATGCAGACGTATTAAAAACATTTGAACATTTTTATCAATATCTGCTGGTTTTTTATTTAAAATTACAGAGAAATTGTTACTCAGTCCTGACCCAGTTAACACTTTCAAATTAATTCAGTAGGCATTGGCGTGTTGTTATTTAGCATGCAGAGAGCCCATGCTCCCTAAAACCAGAACTTTCCATCTTTGTGCTTCAGCTGAAAAGCTATTTGAGGACTGGAGACAGTAGTTAGGGTAGGTCTAGCCATGTATTCACATTATGACTGAAATTTTCATCAGATGCTTTCCTGTGCAGCAGATATACCTTCTTTTATGCAACTGATCTGTGTTTTCAGGTGTCTGTGGAGTTATTGCATTGTGTGATCCCATTTAAAAAGGAATATCATCTTCTTAAAACAAATCACCAGATCCCTGGAGGGGGTTTAAATCTCCCTCAGCATATTGTGAAGCTTGTCATAGTTTGGTTGCTTAAGTACTTTCTGAGGTGAAGTTCTTGGCATTTGTACTTGACTCCATGCAGTTATCCTTTTTGTGGTGCCCAGATGAACTTGTTTTAAGTCTAGTTCATATGTGCTTGCAATATGTTCCAACTACACCTTAAATGGTAGCAAAGACTTACAGTTACAGTTTGTTTGCCAGGAGTAAAAGTGCTTCGTTGGCACCACAACGCTGGTTCATTTCAACCAGTTCAATGAACTACTGGTAGTGCAGGAAAGCCGAAATACTCTTATCTATGTTCAGAACTATAGGGAATGTGTGTGTGTATTTTTGGATCTGCTGATCTTCATAATGAAATTTTTCAGACTTATCTTTCTAATTTTATTCTTTATCTTCAGCTGCCAAGAGCTTTCATCTTTATAGCAGAGTTATTCTTAAGTACTTATTGAAATCACTTTTATTTCTCTCCTTTTAGACATGTAAAATCTGTGAAAATACCATTCTGTCACTTTTACTCATAGCCCTGGATCTGACTCATGCTAATACCTCCTAAAGTTAGCTTTTAATGTGGGCCAGTAGCCTTGACTTTTTGTTTGACATTTCCTGCTCTACCTAAAGAAAGCAAATCTTACAGATGAGCTGATATTTTCAGCTGCTAGTGTGACTGCCTTAAGATCTAAGGCAGGTCAATTTTATGCTTTTATCTCTGTGATCCCGCTACAGCAGCTATTCCTAGGCTGACCTGTCTTGACTTCTGTATGCTTATGAGATCTGTGAAGTCTTTCTTCTGTCTCTATTTAATTCATTATCAGTATGATTGAAGCTACCTCTTAAAAAGAACTGCTTATTGTGGTAGTCACCCCTGACTTTTTCTTTTGAATTTAAAAAGTCTCCAGATACTGTTCCTGTCTGTCAGTGCAGCTTATTGCTTTAGACCAATACCTTTTACTCTTCCCTTGTTTGATTAGACAGAGCAGGCAGTCTAATCCAAGCTTTTTATGCGTGTTCCAAACTGACAATATGTTTAAAGAAAGACTTTCACATTGGAGTCAATTTTGACAAACAGTGAATCAAATCAATCAGTTGACACTCAGTTTAGCTTTACACAATAAATCTAGTATCCAACTCATGTCGTCGCTAAACAAGTTTATTCACAACAGAATCTACTTTTATATGCTTTTGCAGTTTTCAGCTTTACTTTTCCCCAACTATCATGGATTTATGTCTTATCATCAAAGTCTACCACTTCTCCCTCCCTGAAACATAAAATGGCAGAGATGGGCTGGTGGTGTAAGTCATTACCGAAGTGATTACAGCTGTACTGCTGGACCCAGAAGAGGGAGAAACACTCATTACTGCTTATTATATTTATCACTCATTGTGTGCTGGGCCTGTATAAGCACACTGAGAGAGACGTAGCGCATACAGTATGTAGGGAAAAGAATGACTGGGCATCTTTCTAGAGTAGAACCATTTCTCTTGGTGAGTGTGCCAGTATAAAAGCCTGGTCTGAAGGATTTTCTGTTACTATCCAGCACTTTATTTTTTTTCAGCTGCTTGGGTGCAAGCATTGTAGTATTCATTCTAACCTCCCAGGTTTGCCAGACACCTTGATAGTTCTCCCATCCACTACAGTCAGTTTTTTTAAAAAGAACTTCAAAACTTTTATGCAGCCTTTTTTATTCTTTCCCCATGCTTAATGAGTTGGAGTTTTTCCTCGTATAAATTCTGCTAGGCCAATTTTTTCTTGCTGTGTCCTAGTCCCCACAGACTTCTCTTCAAAGCTCTGTGGAGCTCAGCTCTTTCCTGCATTTCCTTCCTATATTTATTCTCAGATCTTCTCTCCAAATAGTCGGCTTCCTCAGCACAATGCTGGAGCACAGGAATAACGTGGTACTGCCTCCAGTCCTGACTAAGTAGGGTACAGGAACACAACAGCCATATAGTGACGCCCTTTCCCAGAATACTCTCCCAATCTGTTGCTGTAGGGATTTTCTAGGAAGAGTTGCCTTTTGTAGGTAAGCGTCCATGATAGATTTCTGTTTTATGGAGTTTTTAGTCTCCCCTTGAACTCATGTCAGCTTAATGTCCACAACACCTTGTGGCAAGCAATGTCACTGATTAATTACAAATTGAGTGAGCAATCTCCTTTTGTCTTTGCAATTTCACTGGGTCATTATCTGCTGGTCCCCTGTAAAAGGCAATCTTTCAGAAACCCTGTGCCTCACTGGAATTCAACTATCTTGATAACTATAATTTTAAAGTAACATCAACTGTGGAAAAAATACAGTAGGCAGGCCCTATCACAATAATCACAGACAAAAGCAGGGTTATCCATACAGCAAATCAGATCTGAAACATAACTTAGGCATCTGGAATTGTAGTGGCTATACAGAAGGCAAAGGAGACTTGCTTCTTTCTGTTCTTTCTGAACCTCCCCTTATCGCACAGAATCGCACAGAATCGCAAGGGTTGGAAGGGACCTCGGAAGATCATCTAGTCCAACCCCCCTGCTAAAGCAGGCTCTCCTAGAGCATGCTAGACAGGACTTCGTCCAGGCGGGCTTTGAATATCTCCAGAGAAGGAGACTCCATAACCCCCCTGGGCATCCCGTTCCAGTGCTCAGTCACCCTTAGAGTAAAGAAGTTCCTCCTCATATTCAACTGAAACCTCTTATGTTTCAGTTTGCACCCGTTGCCCCTAGTCCTGTCACTGGACACCACTGTAAACAGACTGCTTCTGTTCTCTTGACTTCCGCCCTTAAGATATTTGTAGGTGTTGATGAGATCCCCTCTCAGTCTCCTCTTCTTCAGGCTGAACAAGCCCAACTCTCGCAGCCTTTCCTCGTAGGGGAGATGCTCCAGACCCTTTATCATCCTCGTTGCCCTCCTCTGGACTCTCTCTAGGAGTTCCTCGTCTTTCTTGAACTGGGGAGCCCAGAGCTGGACACAGTACTCCAGGTGGGGTCTCACCAGGGCAGAGTAGAGGGGGAGGATAACCTCCCTCGACCTGCTGGCCACACTCCTCCTAATACACCCCAGGATGCCATTGGCCTTCTTGGCAACAAGGGCACACTGCTGGCTCATGGTCAGCTTGTCGTCTACCATGACTCCCAGGTCCCTCTCGGCAGAGCTGCTTTCTAGCAGGTCAGCCCCCAGCCTGTACTGGTGCATGGGGTTCGACCTCCCCAGGTGCAGCACTCGGCACTTGCCCTTGTTGAACTTCATCAGGTTCCTCTCAGTGCAACTCTCCAGCCTGTCCAGGTCCCGCTGAATGGCAGCACAGCCTTCCGGCGTATCAGCCACTCCTCCCAGTTTTGTGTCATCAGCGAACTTGCTGATGGTGCACTCTGTCCCCTCATCCAGGTCATTGATGAACAAGTTGAACAACACTGGGCCAAGTACTGAGCCCTGGGGAACTCCACTGGCTACCGGCCTCCAACTGGACTCTGCCCCGCCGATCAGAACCCTCTGAGCCCTGTCATTCAACCAGTTCCCAATCCACCTCACTGTCCACTCATCCAACCCATACTTCCTGAGCTTCCCTATGAGGATGTTATGGGAGACAGTGTCAAAAGCCTTGCTGAAGTCGAGGTATACAACATCCACTGCTCTCCCCCGTCAGCCCAGCCGGTCATGCCATCATAAAAGGCTATCAGATTGGTCAGGCATGATTTCCCCTTGGTGAATCCGTGCTGGGTACTCGTGATGATCTTTTTTCCATCCACTTGCTTAGAGAAGACACTCAGAATGAGTTGTTCCATCACCTTTCCAGGGACAGAGGTGAGACTAATCGGCCTGTAGTTCCCTGGGTCCTCCTTCTTGCCCTTTTTGAAGACTGGAGTGACATTGGCTATCTTCCAGTCTTCAGGCACCTCCCCTGTTCTCCACGACCTTTCATAAATGATGGAGAGCGGTTCGGCAATGTCATCTGCCAGCTCCTTCAGCACTCGCGGGTGCATTCCATCAGGGCCCATGGACTTGTGGGGGTCCAGCTTCCTTAAGAGATCCCTAACCTGATCCACATCAACAGAGGGAAGGTCATCCTCTCTCCAAACTTGCTCGATTACCTGCCAGGACTGGGGAGCCTGAGGGCCAGCCTCGACAGTGAAGACTGAAGCAAAGAAGGCATTCAGTAGCTCCGCCTTCTCTGTATCTTCTGTCACCAGGGCACCCATTTCGTTCAGCAGCGGTCCCACATTTCCCCTGGTCTTGCGTTTACTGCTGACATACTTGAAGAATCTCTTCTTGTTGTCCTTGATGTCCTTTGCCAGACTTAGTTCTAGGTGAGCTTTGGCCTTTCTAGTTGCTTCCCTACACTTCATTATCATTATCACTTCATTAATGGGGGAATAATAATCTTATAGCCCAGGGATGGGAGTCTGGAGGACTATAATTTTATTTTTTACTCTTGTACTTCTGTTGAGTTGACTACAGATGACTTATGCTTCTCTGGGCTTGTGTCTTTTCCTGCTGTGTCATGTAGTGTATGTATTTCATACAAATTGGAGGGAAAAAGCTGTATGTCTTGAAGAATTGTTGAACAGTTATAAACGTGAAAATTTCACAAGAGAAAATACAACGAAGTGAAATCTTGAGTACAAATGGCTAGAATTATGTAAAAAAAACCTTCTTGGACCTTCTGAGACCAGAAGACATTGTCTGTGTATCCCCCCGTAAGAGACAACTTGCAGTCTTCCTGCACTGCAAACTTGTCATTAGACATTGAACTTTTGTTTAACTTAATGTTTGGGGGTTTTTTGGAGCAACTTCCTTCAAATAGGACATATATTACAAACCATTTAAAACACTGACATGTGTGAAAATACATATGCTTGTGTCTGGGCCAGAAGGGTGTGTGTGTATATATAGATTCATACAGACAAGAATAAATATATCTAGCAGGTTCCATTTTAGAAGTATAAAACACTATGAAGCATAAAGTTTTTCACTTGTCCTTCTAATATTTTCTGCTGGCTTTCACTGCAGTTCAGTTCTAGGGAAGAAAAACATTGACAACTGCACCCTGGGCTGCATCAAGAGAAGCGTGGCCAGCAGGTCGAGGGAGGGGATTTTGCCCCTCTACTCTGCTTTGGTGAGACCTCACCTGGAGTACTGCATCCAGCTCTGGAGCCCTCAGCACAAGAAGGACATGGAACTGTTGGAGCGGGTCCAGAAGAGGGCTACTAAAATGATCCGAGGGCTGGAGCACCTCTCCTATGAGGACAGGCTGAGAGAGTTGGGCTTGTTCAGTCTAGAGAAAAGAAGGCTGCGGGGAGACCTGATTGCGGCCTTTCAATACCTAAAGGGGGCCTAGGGAAAATCTTTTTAGTAGGGCCAGCTGTGACAGGACGAGGGGTAATGGTTTTAACTAAACCAGGGTAGATTTAGGCTAGATATAAGGAAGAAATTATTTACAATGAGGGTGGTAAAACACTGGAACAGGTTGCCCAGAGAGGTAGTGGAGGCCCCATCCCTGGAAACATTCAAGGTCAGGTTGGATGGGGGTCTGAGCAACCTGATCTAGTCAGTGGTGTCCCTGCTTACTGCAGGGGGGTTGGAGTAGATGGCCTCTAAAGGTCCCTTCCAACCCAAAACATTCTATGATTCTATGACTCTATTAAAAAAAAAAAAAAGCTTTCTTTTTTCGCCCTCTTGATAGCACCCTTTTGAGTCTTCGTAAGACTCCAATGTTTCACAACTCCAAAATCTTAAGGTAAGTTTAAGTAGAAAAAAGTTAATGTTGAAAAAGACAAACCTAGTGCATGAAATCACGTAGCTCTACAACTTTTGTGGATGGATGATGTAGAAGAACATCCTATCTGTTGTGTGCATGGATTGAAGCACATTTGCAAAAATGCATCATGTGTAGATTCTGTCTTAAGCAGTGGAATATTATATGCCTACATATCTGTATTACCTTTATTGCACCACATAGAAGGAATAAAGTAGATCTTTTATTGCTCATGAGCACATTTGTTGAAGATGTGGTGATGGCCAGTAAAATATCAGCATTTGTTAATAACTTCCAAAAAACATCATCTATACAGCAAATCTGAATGACTAATATTTATACAGCTTTATTTCTTTCTGGCTATGATTTATCTGGAGTTATTACTAATTTTTTAGACTAGTTTTGTCCAACTGTAATTTATTTGGCAGTGCAGAAGAGAAGATTCACATGCCTGACATTTGAAAAGCTATAACGAGTTTTATATGAGCAGATAAAAAAAATGGTGTTATATCTTGACTTGCTGAAAAAACTCCAGTAGCCAAATAAAATTAAATATAAACATTCTGTGCTTTTGACAATTCCCATAGTAATGTCAGAGCATACTTTTTTTTTTTTTTTTTTTTTTAATGCTCTGCCCATAACATCAGCATCCTTCCTGTGAGTGACTGTCACAGTGCCTGACTTTATTTTCCCCAGGAATGCTATGGAACCTGATCGTTAGCCATGAATTCTATGAATCAGTAAAGCCATCATAGTTCAGCTTTCATTTCTTCCTGCTTTGCTTACTAGTTTGTCTACTGAGTCCCTTGTTTTCCCAGCAGTCCATTCATACTGCCTTGAGTCTAGGTAGTTTTTCCCTTCTCCAGGTTTCCATGAGTTCTCCAAGCTGCATTTGATTTTCAGAACATTTCTAACAATGAGAGACTTGTTTATTTCTTCTCTTGCTTCTGCTTACAGTGTTCCCTCCTATTGTAAAACATGCCAAGCCTGTTTTCTAGCATATGCTGTTTCCATGGTTATCTTATTTCTTTAAAACCTCTAATTCATCAACTTACTTACCGTTTTCTCTGTTAGGAAAAACTATTATTAAACTAAGTTAGTAATCATCCTAAACTTAGACCGTGATTTCTACCTCCAACTTTGAAACCCAACTAGGACTATTCATATGCATTTTAAAAAGCGGGAATAGAAGAGTCAATGCTGTTAAAAAAACCCAACCAAACAAACAAACAAAAACCACCCAAAAAAACCCAAACAAACAAAAAAAAAAAGCACTAGGGCATCAGTCCTAACATAACAGAATCATTTATAATGAGGGTGCTTAATGAAGACACTCTTCAAATAAGTCTAAAGTAAAAGGCAGAAGAAAACCAACATTTCACACTGACTAGTTTGACACTGGACTTAATTCAATTCACAACACATTCCTCCTTTCTTACATTTTACAGTCCAGGGTATTTCTTGAGTTCAGTTTGTTCCCTCATGGTCCTTGATTCAGCCTCCCTTTCCAGACATCTTTACAATCATATAATCAGTTCCCTCCTCAGTCCTAAAAGGTGTCTCTACAAATTCATAAATACACAGATGCACCATGCACAAGTTGATAAAGCTTGGAATAATAAGAAAAACATAAGGAAAGTGCATTTCACAGATGAAAGAGACAGCATTTAATGCCTTATATTTTAATGTTTGTATCTCGTATCTGTATAGAGAGAATGAAGTAGTTAAAGATAATCTTATTTGGAGCTTTTCTTTGAATCCCTTCTGCTGAAGAAGAAGCACAATGTATTACAATGACAGACATATCAGAAGTATTTTCTATCTGTCAGTTTTAGCAAAGGGACTACATAAACATTAAGACCTGCCCCTGTACTGTCTAAACACTGAGTTTCTCAGAGGCTTAGTTTTTAATTTGAACTCGCATTATGAGTACAATGAAGCAGACTGAATGTTAGCACTGTTAGGTATTAGCAACCATTTTGGTTTATAGTTTAAAAGGCATATAGCAGAGAGCTATAATTACATGTTCACTAGAGGGGCCAATATGTACCATGGTAGTTAAAATCAGGCAAGGCAATTTAAACCTTCATGGGAGTCTTCAGCTGATAGAAGATATGGTTCATACATATGACTTCTTTGTCATGGTTTTTGGAGGGTTGTATTTCTATGGAGCTTGAATTTTAGCTCTAATTTTTTCTTCATTGTCTTATTGTCCTCCAAGAAAGCTCAGCTTCATCTCTTGAGTAGCAGCAATAAAAGAATCAGGGTAACTCATCTGCAGAATTCCTATTGTTTGGTTTTTTTAGGAATTCAGACATGATTGCCAAAGAAAACAGTGTGGAATGAATAGTCAAACTAAGAAACAACTAAATGTTTTCATAAATAGACTTTTATCTGAGAGCTAAAATCACTTTCCAAACTCTTAATTCTTCATTTTAGAGATGAGTAAACCTGTTTATCTGCAGATTAAACAACTTGTTGGAGCTGAAACTAGTTACAGAGTTACAGAGCTAGGAAAAAAAACCCCTTTGTTCTTAGTGGCTCTAACTTCTAGGGCTATCTTACCAGATGATGTAGATTGATCCAGCAATGGAAAGGAAGCTTCAGAAAATCAAAAATATGCAACATAATTTCAGCTAACACTCTGCATGTATTTCAAGTATGAAATTGCTGCTTACAGTAAGCTGGAGACATTGCCATTGTGGCCAGAGAAATAAGATTAATGAGAGATAAAAAGAAAGAGAAAGGAAAAAAAAGGAAAGAAAAAGATTATATGCAGTGTTGGACCCCTTTAAAAAAAAGAAAGAGGATCTGAGTTTTCAACATCCTAATAATTATGATTCCTGGAACCGATGACCATCTTTTTACAGTGTTGTTCTGCTTGTACAACAAAAGAGGAAACAACTTCACACACTACTTTGATATTTTATATTCAGACAGCTTCAGACACCAGACTTGGTTTTCTAGTTACCATATACCTGGGTATCATCTTGCCATGTAGCACTTTTTCTCTGTAAAATTTCTATGGGAAGAAATAAGAACAATAAAAGCCTTTATTGCAAATTAAGTGTACAAATAACAGGCAAAAGCTAAGAGCATCTTTCGATATCATGTATTTTTCTTCATAACCAAGAACATTCCCCAGTCATTGTATCTCTCACAAATTTACAAACATCTTCTTAAGATTTGCCTTTCAATCCCATTATTTTTCTCAACATTACAATAATTTTTGCTTTAAAGCTTACATGTAAAATTGCTCAATATATTATCCAGCTCAGGAGAAAGGAGACCTCTGGAATTTATTTTGTTTGTAAACCCTGATAGTTTGAAGAGATTATAAGGAGTTTTTCTAATAGCAAGTAACTCAGTTTATCAGTTTTATTGAAGAAAAAATAAGGAACATGAGTAATCAAGATTCAATATTTAACTTTGTAGGTTTTGATGTTTCATGACACAAAGTAATGTGTTTATATACATTATGCATAAGTTAAGCCTTCCAATGGCCTTTATGTAGTACTCTCCTAAACTAGTTGAAACTATATTTGTATTTCTTTTATTACATGTAACCATGGAAAAGGCTAGAAAATAACATCTAGACATAATTATCACACCGAAATATATCAATATATCATCATTCTTCCTTTGCCATTTAGACGCAAATTTTCAAATAAGAACAGTGTACATTCTTTTGTGATGTTTCAATGACTAAGTTGCTATGAAATTGAAAACTATGTTGGTTGTATCAAAATATAATGAGTAATGTGAGAAAATATCACACTAATTTATGAAATTAATTTGTATTTTTAGAGAGTTTTCAGAACACTGGTAATTTGGAGTCAAGCAGCTCATTAATATTTTAGATCCCAGAGGCTAATACAAAATTTAGTCTAAAGGACAAGTTATAATGCAGCAGTTGGAATTGAGGCTCCTTCTCCAGTAATCTCTGCACATTTTGGTGTTAAAAGTGTCTATAAATTGAGCAAATGCATGTAATTTGGAATCCTTGCTTAATTACAATTGTAATTTACTTTGGACTAGCATTATTTTTTCCTGTTTGAAAGCATAATTCAAAATTATGATTTTTTTTTTATTGTTTACTGTACTGTTAGAGGAGACCTGTTAGGCAAATGAGCTAGATTAGAGCAAATTTCTATGTTTCGGCATCTGCTTTATTATGTGAATTGGACAAAACAGGATCTTGAACTTGACTGTTCATGTCAGCAGTTTTATCTGCCCCCAGCCTTATATAAATGAGACAGTCAGCTGATAGAAACATTATCTGAGGATTTGCTAGAATCTTTCCAGAAACATCTTTAACTGAAGACTGTTTTCCTAGATTCAGTAATGTCAGCTTGATTTGATGCACATCCTAAGAGCTTGCTATGGACAACAATTCATTGGGTTGAAGAAGCCCATTTCTATCATATCATATTTTAAACCAGCTGGTCAATATGTTATCTAAGATGTTGCTTCTCTCATGCTATCAGAGCACTAGTCACTAGATAAATGTAAAAAGGGGAGTTACTACTAACTCTGGCCACAGGATTTGAGTTCAGAAATATTTACATTTAATAACAATATATATCAGATCCCTTTTATTTTTGTTCTAATGTTTTAGTGATTTCATGGCGAATTTTACAGACATGAGAATAGTATTCCTGTATAATCAAAACCACCAACTGACAAACTGCACTGGCATTTCTGACAGGATATTTTTCTACTGTTTGAAAAAAGATGAATACAAGTAGACTATTCCAAATTAGATGCTACACAGTTATCTCTGCTGTATACATGATGGACGTTTCTACCATTGACACATCTAAGGTTGTTATCTGCTGTTCTTGCCCCTAATTATGAACACAGGTTTCTTTAGAATTTAGCATTTTGCAGAGAGCTTTGAGTCCCCAATTTTCATCTCATCTACAGTACTTTTAGATCAGTATCTGAATTAGGTAGTCAGTGCAGGAGCACAGTCCTTTTAATCCTTATTCTTCCAAGAATGTTCCACAACAACACCTTTTGATTTATATGTGGCTTCTTATTTGAGTAGAAGAGTACCTAGATAGTTTTCAAGAAATAAACAATTAGTTTTACCATCAGGGCTACCATGGTCTTCAGGACTATCTACATTGTTTAATTATTCCAACTTTTTCCTGTTGTATCTTTATATACTGTCAAATGGCCATTTAGAGATCTTCTTTGAACATTCATCTAAGTAGGCCTGGGCCTTCATGAGTAATCATATTGTCTTCCTGTATTGCTGTCACCATCTGCTGCTGGCACTGTGGACACAAGTCTGCCTCCAGTAAAGGAGTCTGGTCTCCACTGACTCAAGAATTTGGTTTCTCCAGTGTCCAGAAAGGCGCTTAGAGCTTGTCAGAGAAAACTAATACACATCATGAATGTGGGGTTCTCAAAAATTTGCAGTTTCTTGATTCACTCATGAGAAACAGGAGTGCGCACTGTTAGCCACATCTCTTGGGCTGGGTCTATGCTGATATTCATTTAATGTTGAAGATGTGTCTATGCCACCTAGCACTTAGCTTGTGGCCTCCTCTGGACCCCATATAGTGTCTGTGCTCTGAAGGCATAAATGTGTGTGCATGTTTTTCAGGTTCAGAATATCTAAAATATGTTCTGATTGAGCTCATTGCAATGAGGTTTACACATTCTGAAACATGAGGTATTTGAGTTTCTAGGGATTTTCTAGTCTTGATATGACAGGAAAGTGCATTATAGAGTCTGAGGATTCGAAAGCTTACTGTAGTGTCAAAGGTAGTGCTAGCAATGGTGCATTCAGGTTCATACTCCCCCTATAAATAGTCCCCATGTTCTCTGAACCATGTCTGGATGTTGCCCCAGTGAATACTACCAGTCAGAGACAAAAACAGTGTGAGGAAACATGGAATGCAATATGGAGGATCAGTGCTGCAATATTAGAGGTGTCTCCCTGGCTTTATTCTATTGAGATGTACAGGCATCAGTACAGGCATACCTTTAAAGATCAGTGTGTGACCAGGGGAGATCAGCACATGACATTGATAAAATGTAGGGTAAGTATTTGGTAATAAAATTAGAAACAAAGAAACAGAATGGAAATAAAACAAAGAGCAATATTAAAAACTACCATTATTAAAATCAACCAAAAATGTAGCTCTGCAAAACTCAGGAGCTTCTCTTATTTTGACATCTACTAATCATTGATGCTAAGCGGATGATTTCAGTGTTAATTCACTGTCTCAGTTACTTTGTAAAACTGGTTGCTTTGTTTCTAGTTAGAACCTCCTTTATTGGGTAACAAATGAATAGAAATGAATGAGAGGAAGCTTAAATCTTATTTTCTTTTCCTTCTGTTATTCCCTGTGTTACTATCATTGTATATTGGTTCTATGCACAGCGAAGATGAGAGCGAAGCATTGCTAGGCTTGTCCAGATCCAAAAGGCAGCAGAAAATCTCTTTGAAATGCGTGTTTGATATCTCTGAATTGCTCTTCTGCTTATGCTTCTATTGTGTTCTTTAACTAGTCTGCTCTTTCTTGCTTGGACAACTCTGGGTCTTTCTGCCCAGCTTGTTTAGTACATTGTGATATGCCTTACAACATCAGAAAAAATTGCAGTACAAACATCTTATTAGTCTTACAATTTTCAGTTCCTCTGACATTTTATAGATACCCAATTTGGCACAGCAGTATAAAAGAAAAGTATTAGGATGTCTCAATAAAATTTCACGTCTTCTCTTGGAGGGTTATTTCATTGACTTATTCATCTTTGAGTGCAGATCCCTTAGGCTACAATGCTAAAAATCTTTGACCAGCAAAACAGTTTGGTGAGTCAGAATTTTTTTTGTTTAGGCATAGTTTTTCCAGTTTTAGCTACAGCCAAAAGCTGCATTATGTATATCCAGTAGTTTTGCTAGTTAAAGTCAGTAGTATTCAGCTCTAATCTTCTTACAGGGAATCTAAAGTAATCATATGTGGATAATACTCTAAATATAATGGAGCTATTTTAAGCACCAGGACCAGGTAATACCACTATTACATTAATGTGAGATGATGAAGTAGACACAGATTTTAAAAAAATCCTTCTTAATGGAAACAAACTCAGCAGCATATCTTTTATATATTTTTAATCCCTCTTTTGCCCTCCAAAGTTGACTGATCTTAACACAGTCCAAACTCATTAAGCTTGTATTTACTGTTTATTCTAAAGGCATATTTATGGTTCATGGCCAGAATGTTTACCTTTAGCGATAAGGTTCGGATTTGCCATAAAGGTGTGACTGGAAGGTTAACATAACATGTTCATAGTTATTGATTTCTGGTAGGAATTTGTTATATAAAGCAAGAGTATTATTGAAACAGTGAAAACAATCAGGGCTCCATGTGGTTAAGAACTCCATGTTTTCAGAATGTTCAGCTTAGGTTTTTGTACTGATGTGTTGGTCAGTGTAAGCTCCCCTCCTGCAAACACTGGTTGCAAGCTTCTTTTCAGACCATTAGAAGCAGGCAGAATGAGTCAGGTTTACAAGCACACTGAGATGGGATACTTTTTCCTCAATTATCATGTAGTCAGAAACACACTTGTTCTTCTCATGAGTACTGGAGAAAGTGGTCTTGTTTATGTGCACATACGCACTCAGTATTTTAAATAGCATCAATTGGGTGCTTAACGAACTGAAAAAGTAAATATGTGCTTCAAATTTCCTGCAATGAAAAAGGATGTCCCTTATAGTCTATGCTAAAAAAATGACTTTGTGAGACATAGGGGCATGTGTTTGACTGTCAATCACTTTTTTTATAGAAGTCGCTTCAGCATTAGTCCTCTTTTGATGACAGATTAACTACTTGTATGTAGTTCCCTTTTTCCTTCTTCTCTTCCATCTCCCCAAAGCTATTTATGCTGAGTGTATAGTGGAGAAGATAGGCAAAGGTTTTCTTACTAGTTACCCCCGCAACATTTGAGATGCACAAAGTTTGTTTCTGCTGTGTTCAGCTTGTTTCTAAATATGACCTGACATCCTGAACCAGAGATACTGTTAGAACAGTCCTACTGGAAATAAGCAGAAAGTAATTAAATTAATTCTATGATCAGTACATTATCTACTTAACGGTTAGCTGATGGGAGCATCTGATTTTTCTCATTGCAGGAGAATAAAACTCTACATGTATCTCTAAGCAAAGTATTTATTTCTGTTTGTCAATGTGCTTCATAATTCATAGCCATGGAGAATTTAAGTTTTGCCTGCAATGAGATGCTGGTACATGAAACCCGTGAGACACAAATGTCATGTTGAATTCCCTGTGTACTCTGTTTCAGTAATGCTACAGAGCAACTTTGTGTTTGATGTCCCAGGCAGTGACTGATTTTTCCTGGAGATTAATTTAAAATTGGTACCTTATTACTTTTGGCACTAGATAAATACCTAGAAAGATATTCACATTGCTGCAAAAAGGTTACAATTTAATAGCAGACAAAGCTGAAGAAGGTAGAGGCTATAAAGAGTAGGAGGACTGGGTTGGCGGGGGGATAGTTTTGTTTTCAGTTCCATAGTTATTTAACTACATTACCCATTCCAAAGCTTATGTTTATTGAAATCTGAAAAATAGCCATTGAAAGATTTTTTGAAACAGGATTTTTAGAATCAAGATCATTGGGTTTTTGCATTTCTGTGAGATTTTACATGAGTGAAAACTGATAGATGTTATAGTCACAGCTGTTACGGTGGGAATGGAGGTCACATAAATCTTTCCCCTGTTTTTTAGGAAGTCTTGGATAGCAGATACCTGATAGTATTTTACTTTCATGACACAGGAATTCTCAGGCTTGAAATAATCCATCAACCTGAGGAAAAGGACAAGTGAGTGAACTACTCTACCCAAGTCCTGGAGAGGCTGTTTTACTTGAGGATCATACTGTATATGCCCTCCTGTTTAACCTAAGCCTGTACAATGCCATGAGTCTTTGACTTATTTCTGTCTAACCCCTAGCATCTTCTTATGCCCTGTAAAGAATGAATGAGTACTATTCAAAAGTTATACTTATCTGGAGAAAAAAGCCAAACAAACATTTGTTTAACCAAGATAAAATGTGAAAGGCCCTTGTACTAAGCTCTGGAATATGTCCTTAGTTTGTCTCAAAGAAATACGAGTCATCTTCCCTTCCAATAGGCTAGGGAAAAGATGCAAAACTTTGTTACTACATAGAAACCCAAAACGGTAAAAAAAAAGACATCATCCTCTCAATATCCTCTGGCAACATTAGATCTCTTCCACGGTGTTTTGGTACTGAAAAAGTCTGGGTGCTTCTGCAGGCTATCTTTGATAATGGAAGAATTATTTGGAAAGGTGGTCAGTACTTCTAGAATTGGAACATCAGATCTAAACAACTGTTGATTCTCTCAAAGATCAGACAGTCACTCCAAAATGAGAAAAACATTTTGCCTTTCCAAGTGCCGTAGTTATTTTGACATTTATTGCCCTTCCAACAACCCTGAATAATCCCTAGGGCTTTGGTACCGGGCTAGCCAGAATCGCTTTGGTGTCTGATACACAGGAGAAGGCTTTCAAGTGTTTTTAACAAGTCTGAAAGGATGTAGGTTTTGGTTTTTTTTCTTTTTGCAAATTATTTTAAAGAAAGAAGAAAGGGTATATTTTAGTTCTTTTCCATTTGCCAATCTCATGCATTATGTTATCTTGTTAGCATTATGCTAGTTGCTTTTTCCAGTAAGCATACACATGCAAAAAGTCCAACAGAACTGCTTGGCTATTCTGTGCTCAGCACATCTTTTTTAGAAGTGACCTTGCACAAAACCAATATCTCTGATGTACCTTTGTGTAAAAGCATCACTGCAGATAAAGCATGGAAATAATAAACAAAAAGCTACCCAGTAATACAGATTAAAAAAAATAATTTAATCTACATCTTATCTATTATTTGTCTGTCTGTGTATAATCTACTCACAACTGAATAGATGAATGAACCTAACTTTCCTTTTTAATTTCCTCTGGTTTTACTTGATAATCAGTTATTGCTTGCATAATAGCATATATTTCTATGCTACTAAATAGTATCAATATAATTTAATGTAAATATACTGACATAAACCAAATAATGTTACATTTCATTTACACTATGAATATATTAAGCCTAAAGTAAAAAAAGTCTGACCCACTTAGAAATACTGTATTGCTCAATTCACCTTGCTGTGTGTAAGAAGCCAAACCTGTAGACACATCTATTTTCTTTGCTGCTATCTAGCAGGCAGATGTTAAACTTAGTGCACTTCATACAGGTTTCCCAGCAAATACATTTTATCTCTGCGCTAAATTTTAAAAGCGTACTTTGGGTAAACACATCACTTTTACTGATAGTACCATTTTATGGCTCAGTTTGGATGTGATAGAGCCTTGCTTGCATAGAGGAACCATGATTTACAGCATTTTCTTGCATTTATTTTAATGACTATTTTTAAAATGCTGCAACATGTTCTGTATTCATGAATATTTTGCATGGATTTATGTAGATTAGCACTAGTAGAGGAGAAATAAATATGCTTTATTTATTTATTCTTTACACATCAAATTGTAAAATTATTGAAGGCAAAATAGTTCTGTGTTTTGCTAAGGAGAGCAGCTTGGACATCCCCATCTGTAACTTGACTTATCTGGCATTGCTAACAGCTACAGTCCTATAACAGTAAAATTCATTATGTAAAAATTATAACATTTACAGTCAGAATACTTGGATGACTAATCAGAAGTTGATGTTTTCTACTTCAAACTGTTTGGTCTTCAAACTGATTTTCTTGATATTAAGAAGTTATCTGAGTTCTTGGTGACATTGCTTCACAGCACTACAACAAAACCAAGTGCAACTGAGGTATTCAAAAACACCATTGATATATATGGTATTCCAGAGGAAGTATTTTTTTTTTATTTTCTTTTTTTTTTAAATAAAGCTTTCAGGACATAAGCAAAAAGAGTTTTCAGAAATTATCAGTTTAGTCTGTACATATCATAGGCAATGTAATCTCAATCAATATCTCAGTTTTCATCTTAAGACTAGACAGATTGTCTTCCCAGCCCTCCTAATTGAAAGGCAATCAGAATATTTAGCTAACTTATTTTCTGTCCAGGATTTTTCCAAATAATACTCAGTTATGTATGTTGTGCAACATTTTGTGATATCATCAATTACACGATCTTTTTGTGCATTAATGGTAATTGCATAGTAATTTGCCTTCATTTTCCTCAATCTTTCAAATATTGAATACCTCTAAAGAGAGCTTTTACAAAGTCCATGCAGTCATTTTTTCTGCACAGATATTAATGGCAATTATTTTGGTTAAAACTCCACTCAGTTCTCTGAAATACCATTAGTAAGTTCTTTCCATGAAGCAAGAAAAGCACCCTTAATCACACCTTTATTCCTATTGCTCTGAACACACACTGGCCACACACATAAGCCCCAGGGTTAACCATGATATTTACAAGGCCTTTCACTTCTCATTCTTTCTTCTAAATCCATGTTCATTCTCATTCTTTCCATTATTTGGTTTAATTTGATTACTGTGACTCTCTGCTTGCAAGTCTAAATACACATCACTGCTAAAAACTAAATATTTTTAGTGAATATCTAAAAACAGACAGACATTTCTCAGCAGTATTGTCTCTGGGCATTTATAAACATATAATTCCTTCTTTGCTCTCAGGATCAGTGAAAGCATACTTTGAGTTACATTATAATTTTGTGGTCCTTCCTTAGTGTTCTTTTGACTTTTTGTTCCTCTATTGTGCTGTACATTTCAGATTATCTATCTGTTTACTGCACTTAATACCTCAAATCTCTTCAATTCACTGATGTGTGCGTGTCCTTAGTAGACTGCTTCACTGATCCATGGGCCAGTGTCTCCTCTTGTCTTAAACTCACCTGGGAATCCAGTGCAGTGGATAATTACTGATATATGACAGAAGCTGGAGTTCTGTTGAGGATCACACTTCTGACGTCCTAAACCAAAGTGCTCAGCCATCATCATGCACAAGCATTCAAAACCAGCTTTATTTATGGATGGTTTTATTAGTTAGAATGATTTTAGCACCATTCAAGACATGTTAAAGTATTTCTGCCATACCTGAGACACAGTCCCAATTGCTGCCCCTAAAGGACCAGGTAGCTTGCAGCAAAAGACTGGGGATGAGGAAGGGGATAAGGAGAGCTTTTGCAGAGGCAAAGGCTATTTTCTCAATGGGCTTGTTTGTTTTTTTCTTTCAATAGCAGAATCGGTGATTAGCAATTTGATAAGTGATAAATTCCATTGATTCCTCGTAAATCTGTAAACTGCCTTTTGCTCATTACAGCTGCATGAGCATGTGTTTTGTCGCTAGTTCAATACTTTCTGGGCAGTTTTCTTCATTGTTTTTTATTTTACAGTTAATCTTTGATAATTGATTGTGAATTTAACACATCGCTAGATGTTATAAATACACTAAGAACTGCAGAAACACACAGCATAGTCGAATATGAACACATCAATGGAAGGGAAATGTGAAAGGTTACAAGCAATGTACTTGCCAGTTGGACTTTTCAACAGCTGATACTCTATTGATTGAAACTGTCCTATGACAACATACTTAAAAATGCTATAATTTTCTATCTGTCTCTCTGTGCTAGATAAAGACTGGAAAAAGCAGTTCCTAATACAAAACACATGTGACATTTCAATAGAGTAAACAAGCAGAAGGTGCAAGCAGAGGGAATAGCTCCCTTCTTTTCAGTTGAAATAAAAGATTGTCCTGAGTGACATGAGGAGTCTGCTGCAGAGGCAAGAGGTCTTATCTCCTCATTCCAGTTCACTGGAATTTAACAACTGTTTATCCCATGTCTGATCATGGACTGAAAAGTAAGCATTGGATTTAAGTGTCATTTCAGATCCAGGTATTATTAATTCATAAATTGTATGTGGGTGCAGCATTCTAATACACACAGAGCTGATTTGCTGAATAATAGAGCTCTTCCAGCTACAAGAATAAGAAAATAAGAACCAAAAATAACGCAGAATACAGTTTTTATTTCATGCTGCAAACAGTGGTTGCAGATGATCCAATACAGGGATCCTGGAATCATAATTTGAAGTGTTAGCCTATGAGGACGCTGCCAACTGTATTATCTCACAAGACAAAATGCTACAGTTTGAAAGAAAAAATTGCTGCCGGACAAAAGGCTGAAAATAAATAATAATAAAAAAAAAGACAGCTGGGAGTTGACTGTCACTAATAAAACATTACATGAACTGTTAAGGTACATTAGTTGAGAGCGGCCTTCACCATCAGTTGGTTTGTCCTAGGAGTTGTTCCTGCCTGGCCGGTCACACGCGCTGCCACAGAGGAGGCGCAGCCTCCGACTGCAGCCCCGTAGAGGGCTCCCACAAACACAAGGGCGGACAGCCCGGCACCCTCCTTCTCCTGGGCTGGCAGAGGCAGAAGGTGGCTAGTGCAGCACACACGGGGCACCCTCCAGGTTCACAAGCACACGCACGCTCCCGGATCCCCCAGGTACCAGCACAGCCCCTCTGTCTTCCCGGCACCCCTGCCCCAGGCCCGGGTCCCCTGCCTGCCCCACGGCATGCACATCGGGTTTGGAGAGGATACAGACACTGGCCCCCCAGCAGCCGGCACCAGGCACACGGGCTGTGGTCTGCAGTCCGGCTCCAGCTGCCAATGCTGAGCCCCTCACTCACCTCACTCATGCTGGTGACCCCCAGCAGCTGGTTTTGGGAACACACACCGTTCCCACCCCATGGCTGGAAGTTAAAGACCCCCTCTTGCTCCTCCACTCTTCTGTACACCAGCCCCCCAGCAGCTGGCACTGAGTCCTTGCAGCACTCACACACACAGACAGGATAGAGAGTGAGATTACACAGACAGGTAGGTAAGAAAAGATTTAACAGGGAGTTAGCACAGACTGTGGCAATCAGGCTCAGGGCTCAGCCAGGCAAGAGTACTGACCAGACGTGGTTTACACGCGACCGGCCCCTTTTCTGCCTGTTTCTCCTTTTATCCTCCCCTGCATGTTGCCCCATCAGTTTGCACAGTCCCATAGACTCCCCTCCAACACCCTGGATCCTCAGGTCTGCATCCTTATGAGTCACAAAGTCCTGCTTGCCTGCAGTTTCTTGATAGCCTACCAATTACTGCAACCAGCCAGGTTTATTTCTGGTTAATTTAATTAACACTAATTGGTCGGGTTTTATGTTTCTGAGCCTTTCTCTCCCTCTCTTTCCTTACCATCCCAATTTGGCAAGGTCCTTAGTCTTACTTAAAAATAAGTATTCCCACACTCCACATATCCTTATTAATTAGTATGGCTAACCAGATTTGTTCTCATCAGTGTCTCCCTTACCACTTGTCTGACAGGTTTGTTCTTGTGTTCTTATTTATGGCTGTCTCCTTTTCTTAATATCCCTTTTTGAATTGAAAAGGTCCTTGACCACATATCCTTAAAGGAGCAGACACTCTCCTTCCACACATCCCTACATGAACCACTGCAATTGTTAGGGTTCTGTATCACAGGCCAGATACTGAGAGCAGGATTCCCTGAAGTTGAATTATAGACTTTTTTTTTAAGGCATTAATAATTTTAGGGATACTAATTAACTTTTTCATTTTTTTTCCAATGTGCTAAAAATACAAGTCCCAGGCTCTCAGATCAGTCAAGCAGAAATTTTTGAATATATGATCATAGAGACATTTTCAACAAAGTCAAGCAAGCAGAAAAATTTGAAATTGAACTCTTTATTTACACATGCATTTTTTATTAGAGACATATTTACCCAAATTGAAGAATAAATATTGGAAAGCATAAATTGAATTCACTGTATTATCACCACTCAAAGTTTAAATACTGCATGTGAACTTTTACTATTTAGCTGTGGCTTTCAGGGCTCCAAGTGATTTTCAGTTTGAATTTCTGGCATTTATAGTAATGCTACAGGCTAATAAGGTTCTGTTGCTAAAGGATAAGCTTCCAGTGTTGTGTACATTGGCTTAATATAACAGTACTCTGCTTGTTAAAAAAGCAGTTTTAATCAGATAGGAGGTACTACAAGTATGTCATGGTTCCTGCTCTTGTTAGTAAATAGATACCCACACAGCTTTTCAATTAGCAAATAATCAGTCTGTAACATTAGATGTAGTATTGTTCTTGTTTTTAAAAATATTTACTCCTTTTTTATTTGTTCTTTGGGTGAATATCTCTGCTGACTTCTATTTAGTTCTGTAAATGGTTGTGCCGTTTCAGGTTATTCTTGTCTCATAGCTCCTGATTTCCCTGTATCAACTGGATTTTAGCATGGCCCATGTTACCACACTTTAGCCACTTTGGAACAAATCTGCTATATCAACTGATCAGCTGTTTAATGTAATATGGCTAACTTTGCACTGAACCAGATGAGCGGCAATTGCACAGTGCTTCTTGCTTACTCTCTTTACAGCTGAATCCTGCTTGCAGCTGATTCTGCAGTGAATACGACAACAGTCCAAGACATTTGCTAACTCCACTATCTGTGATTTTACCTTTGTTTTTAGCTGAGTGCCTATCACTTGCTTACATGTAAGAAAATGTTCAAGTAGACAGAGTTCTGACTTGGAAACCAAACTAATTTCTTAATAAATTAATATAAATAATTAAAGTATTTTCAAAACATTAAAATGGCTGTTCATGTCCCATAATTCAAGTTTGCTGCTTGAAAATTGTCCCTTAAGAGTTTAATCTTGCTAACCAGGTAGATGATAGGATGATCAAAGCTGAAGATCCAACTAGTGGAACAAACTTCTATCATGTTTATATGCACAAAAAGAAATGAGGTTTGTGTGTGACTAATTCTTATGAAGAAAACACCATGAAAAATACAGAGATTGGAAAAAGGCAGAACTGAATTCAGTTTTGAAACTAACCAGGAACACAAAAAATCTTTCTGAGGAGAAAACCCAGGGAATTTGAGCTCATTCAAAACTTCAGAAGAAACAGAGGAGTCAGACGAATGGGTGTAATACTGTAGGCCCTTTCTCTAAAGAAAGTTGTGGGCCATAAAAAGAAGGGATTGCAATTTGGAAGGAAAACTAGGAAAAATAAAGCAGGGTTGAACATTCTATAGAAGAGGTATTTAAGGGAAGAATTGCTCAAAACTCTGGGAGATCTCATTTATGTGTGTTTTTGCTTGACAGAGCCTTTTTCAATTATATATGTCTAATCTAAACAGCTCCCCTACCCTCAGTACTTGATAGCTGACTATAAAAAGCCTGTTAGAAATGAAATAACCATGCATACTTTCACATGTAATTGGAACTGGATGTACTGCCTGGACGTTCTTGTTCACTCAGAGGTTGAATAAAAGAGATCTTATTTCTCTGAATTCCAGCTCTGAGTTAATTCTGAGAAGCATGGGAGATCTGGAATAAAACTTTGTGCAGCAGTCTTACACAAATCAAAAGCCTCCTGGAGTTAAAAGCTTTTGAAAATGCAGAGCAATGTTAGGTCTGGTTCAAAGTTACACTTCACAGTCTGCAAAAAACAGATACTAACAACAGGGAAGATGTTTGGCTAGTATATCTCACAACAGTTTTTTCTGAAGTTTTTGTTATTCCTAAGAGTTTACAGTAAATTGAGATAAAAAAAGAACTAGAATCAGTACTGCTTACCTTTCAGGAGTATTATGCTTCATGTAACAAAGAAAATTTTAATATTTAAAAGTAGACAAAGAGGTATTGCTATTCTATGGCTAAAGAGTCAGCTTTGTTATTTGGGGAACCAACTTTTGTACTTAAAGTAAAAGGGGCTAAGAAGTAAATATTGGTTGAGAAGAAGCAATCATCCATCCACACTGAATCACATTGGAAGATGGCTGTGCAGAAGAAGAAAATCAGTATTTTAAGTGTATCAAGACTATACAATATTGAACAAAGTATACAGAGACAGTGTTTGTAATTCTCTGGACTTCAAGAGCAAGGATCACACTTCTTCAGAATGTGAAACTGGGCAAATAAACTACCTGACATGTCCATAATCATCCTCATTAGTACATACAGTAGTCTTCAAGAATTAAATACCATTCCAAAAATTCCTGATAGGTCTGTTTTATTCAGTTTTCCTTCCAAGTACATTTCTATAGTCCTGCTTAGGTGGACCCTTTAGTGTTAACTTCCAGGTGGATACGAGAGGTCCATCCAGATTTTGTCCTATAATGCCTTGACAACACAAGTCTTTGCCGTTGACTACACTGTTGTTCATACTTGCCTTCTTTTTGCTTGAGCTGAGGTTCTTGGCTAAAAATGGGTGAAAATGAATTCAGGTAACCTCTGGAAAGGAAAGTTGATTCTTTAATTTCAGCCCTTTGAGAGAGATTATAATATTGTGACATTAAGAGGTGAAGAGAGTATTACAAAGATAAATGCCCTTATAAATCTTTGATAAATCCTAATACCAAAATACTACTAGTAATTGCTAGTAATGTTTCACTGTTTTCTAGTCACACATTGGAGAGGAGACATATCCTGGTTTAGTCATCTGTTAGCTGAGTGTCCGATCCAAGACTCGTTCAGGTTCTTCCAATGTTGGTGAAGGAACAGAATGTCACGTTCAGAAGGGAGTTTGTTAACAACAGCCTTTTGCATCCCTAGAGGATGACTCCTCCATCTTCACTGCTGAGGTCATTCTAAAGACTAGTTTAAAGTTGGGCAGACAATTTAAGGATGATTAAAATTGTCACTTGAAGTCCTACCCATGATCTAAAAAAATCTAAACAAATAATAGGCCAAAGACCTAATAAAAAGGCCAAAACAGGTAATAAAAATAGCAGTCTATGTGTATGAGAGAATGTCCTAGTATAACAACACTGAGTTTTGAGTCTAGAAAGAAGTAAAAAGACCTGACAGATGTACAAGAAAACCAGTACTCATACCATTCACTAAATGAAATTAAAAGCCAACATATTTAAAATAGAGGAGAAATAATAATGCCCTGTTAAGTTGAAATTGATCTGTTGCACTCTCCATTGTGAAGTACTATGTTGACAAATAACTTTGTAAATGTAGGCAACAAAGAGGAGTAACTTCAGCTCCATTCAGTAAGGGTAAAAGGGTTTTATATCCTAATTCTTCAAGGTATAAAATGTCATTGGTTAATTTTTTTTTCCATATTGTACCGTTGTAATTATGAACGCTAATGAGACTTTGTGCCTTCCTATGGAGCCATACATGATTGCTCAAGAAAGGATAATTATTCTTCACAGTATTATGGTGGTTTTTATGGTCTGGTTATATTAAAAATTGTTTAAAAGATTTACAGAAAATATTTGATGAAGAACATAAAATTATTTTTGGAACTTCTCCCAGTACATACAAACACACTTGTGTATATGTCTGTATGTGTGTAAAATCACATACAGGCTCATTAGAATCAATTCAAGTGACTATATTTCGAAGCCTTTTGCTTAAATGAGTGGGCAAGTTTTAAAAAATCCTGCAAGACTAAGATGATTATGAAAGTCAGAAGAAAGTGAAACAGAACAATTCTTTGGTATGTATTTAGATTCATTAAATCAGTCATTTAGAATAAGGAGTGATAGTATTTAGAACAAGAAAATTTTGACCAACCTATTTTTGTATGGCTGTTTCCTCTTGGGCCATGTGACACTGTTGCAGAGAATCATCTGTTCTTTCTTCTGGCAGGTGGTTTAAAAAATCCAAAGCTTGTGGTAAGAATGATCATCAAAAATAATAACAACATTCTCACCCATGAAAACAGAGTAGTATTCTTGCATATCCCGCCCCAAAGTATTAGTGAGTGTTAGCACAGCTTGACATTAGCCCAAAGGGAGTCACAGGTGCTCTGTACCACTGAAAAGCCAGGTCAAAGTGGTTTTATTTTATAGTCCTCTGGCCCCCTTAGCAACTATGTCTCATGGAATGTGTTTTGCTGCAAATCATGTATTTGAAGTAAGAAAGAAGAATGTGCCTCTACAAACACCTTCCCCAAAAGTATTGTTCACTGGAGAAAGAAAATGAAGAAATTACATGATCTGCCCACTTCTCGTGACAGTACAGATTAAATTATCTCAGATTAGATCAACCCAAACATGTGGTAAGTGTGTGAGGTCTTCTGGAAGTCACTGTCCTGTCATCCAGTGAGATAAACGAGACTTGGGGGATTTCATAGAATCATAGAATGTTTTGGGTTGGAAGGGACCACTAGAGGTCATCTAGTCCAACCCCCCTGCAGTAAGCAGGGACACCACTAACTAGATCAGGTTGCTCAGAGCCCCATCCAACCTGGCCTTGAATGTTTCCAGGGATGGGGCCTCCACTACCTCTCTGGGCAACCTGTTCCAGTGTTTCACCACCCTCATTGTAAAGAATTTCTTCCTTATATCTAGCCTAAACCTACCCTGGTTTGGTTTAAAACCATTACCTCTTGTCCTGTGACAGCTGGCCCTACTAAAAAGATTTTCCCCTTCTTTCCTACAGGCCCCCTTTAGGTACTGAAAGGCCACAATCAGGTCTCCTCGCAGCCTTCTTTTCTGCAGGCTGAACAACCCCAACTCTCTCAGCCTGTCCTCATAGGAGAGGTGCTCCAGCCCTCACATCATTTTTGTAGCCCTCTTCTGGACCCGCTCCAACAGGTCCATGTCCTTCTTGTGCTGAGGGCTCCAGAGCTGGATGCAGTACTCCAGGTGAGGTCTCACCAGAGCTGAGTAGAGGGGCAGAATCACCTCCCTCGACCTGCTGGCCACACTTCTCCTGATGCAGCCCAGAGTACGGTTGGCCTTCTGGGCTGCCAAGGGCACATTGCCGGCTCATGTCCAGCTTTTCATCCACCAGCACCCCCAAGTCCCTCTCGGCAGGGCTGCTCTCAATCCTTTCTTCTCCCAGCCTGTATTGATATCAGGGGTTACCCCGACCCAGGTGCATGACCTTGCACTTGGCCTTGTTGAACCTCATGAGGTTCACACAGGCCCACCTCTCCAGCCTGTCCAGGTCCCTCTGGATTTGACTAGGTTCTGCTGTGAAAGAGGCTGGAAGAATACACTATGATGCATAACACGTAGTAGTAGGTTTCCTAACACTGAATAATTCAGATAAACATCTGGCACATATCCAAAACTTTAGTGCTAAACAACTATTAAGTAAATTCTGATGCTGAAGAAAATGTGAAATATTCTCATTATTTCAGTTTTACTCAATGTTCTACCAGGAAGATTTGTGCCTTTCTAATTATTTACTATCTTAAAGCTGCTGTGTAATGGATTTTGTTGTTGTGAGGGGTTCCAGTTTTTAGTTGGTTTTTTTTGGGGGGGGGGGGGGGGGGGGGAGGTGGCGAGAGAGGAAGCAGGGGTGTGGCCTGTATAAGAATGACACACTGCTTTCTTAAAGAGGAACATAGGATCAATTATTCCAGTTCCAAATTCTGTTTTGAAGGAAAGAAGAATGGCCAGACAGAAATTGCTTGTGGCTCTGAGATGCATACATAATGACTGTGGAACAGGCCTGCAGTGTCCTACATGAACGCTAGTTCTCATGCGGCCATTCAACCATTGCTACTGCAGCAGCTTCCCAGAAGCAGTTAGCTAAGGTAAGCACTTTATGGTGTGTTGGGTTTTTTTCAGGGAGATGGCAGGTTGTTGCATAGGGTAATTATGCCATTGAGAATTAGACAGTTCATTCCCATCCTCATTTTGGCAGTGTGAAAAGAAGGGAATTATTCTGCCACTGAATTGATCTTCTAGAAATCAGAGACATCATATCTTCTTTTAGTATTGGGGTCTGGAAAATGCCAGAAGAATTAATGGGGTTTGAAAGTTATAAACTTAAAATAAAAGAAAATCTGTTCCCTGAAACTTTGCATTATTTTTCACTGTAAAATCAATGAGATTATTACCTTTTTTGGTAGAAGACTAACAAAATAATTTATATTGCACATTTAAACTTTACTATAGAGTCATTATGATGTTATTACTGCAAAACACTCTATAGATAAAGATTATGTTAAGGTAAAAAATAGAGGGCTTAAGACATACCGTGAGGAGAAAATGTTCATCTCTAGGAGAGAACATAAAATGAGGTGTTAGAAAAATGTTGCAACCTTTCTTTTACCTACATGTCTTTCAAAACTCGTTAGCAAAGGAATTGAATCAAGACTTTGGCATATTCATTAGAAGACACCTCTATCCCTGTTTGTTAGGTAGGTTTGTATTATGCAGGTATATTTCCCTTCATGTGTAAAGATAATCAAGGATATTTTTTTTTAAATGTTGATTTTAAATAATGCTGATTTGCAGTAAGCAAATCTGTATCTTTTCCTTCAGAAGGTGGAGGCTAGCTTAGAAAAAACAAACTCAGCTTTTCACTTTGCATCTTCAATATTTGTGAAAATGTACTTCGAAATGAACAGCAATCTGTTGTGCCTTCGTTGAAATATACTCCATGCTTGTGGCCTGCAAGACAGCATTGTTAGAAATACAATGCAGAATACTGCTGTTGTGCACCTTTTTGAGAAAATGTTAGGAAACCCTTAATCCACATTCATAAACCAAGACGAGACCTTTAAACTGGTTTTCTTGCCTTGCTAGATGTACTGTTTATCACTTTAAGGAGTAGAGTGTGCCATCAGAATGAGCTGCAGCACTGCATGGCATGAATGGTATGAAACTCATTAATTTTAAGCCTGCCATACTGAACTTTCATATTAATACTCATTATATTTCAGAAAGACTTTTTTTAGTGCATCAAAGCCCTAATATTAAGAAATATTCTTTTCTTTCCGAAGTTCATAGAGCTGTTCCTGAGTAAAGAACCTGTTCACAGGAATATCTTTGCAGAACTGGGGACTTCACCATCTGTGTTCTCAGCCTGTGTATTACAGAAGGTGATGAATGGTGCTGGAAGGTTGACTGCAGGGCCTGGATGAAACCTCCAAGGAGTCTGTAGAAGGTCATTTGGTGAGAGCAGGTGTATTGGATCTGACTGGGATGGAGTTAATTTTCTTCATAGCAGCCCACAGATGTTGTGTTTTGGATTTGTGACCGAAACAGTGTTGGTAACACAATAATGTTTTAGCTATTGCTGAACAATGCTTAAACAGCATCAAGGACTTCTCTGTTTCTCGCTGTGGCCCCGACAGTGAGTAGGCTGGGTGTGAGCAAGATCCTGGGAGGGGACACAGCTGGGACAGCTGACCCAAGCTGACCACAGAAATGTTCCATCCCATGTAAGGTCGTGCTCAGCAATAAAACCGGGTGTGGGGAATTTTTGCAAAGGAACCATTGTTTGCGGACTGGCTGGGCATCGGTCTGCTGATGGTAAATGATTGCTTTTGCATCATGTGGTTCCCCACCCCCTTTGCACTTATTAAACTGTATTTTGACCCATGAGTTCTCTCACTTTTGCCTTTCTGGTTTTCTCCCCCATCATGCTAGGGGAAAGTGATCAAGTGACTGAGTGGGGACTTACCTGCTACTCTAGCTCTCATTCTAGCTCGTTGTCTTTTAACTTTAGGATTATACCTGCCTTTCTGCAAAGTGGCTCAGTTTCAAACAAAAAGTTGGAGACTGACCCATTCCTTTTGTACATTAGGAGATTTCTCTGCAATGGATGGTTTACACTTATTTCGAGTGAACCTAGAAATCAACCTCTTATGTGTGAGGTGAAAGCTTTATTTGTTATTACAAAATGGCTTTTTCTATAGCTTCCTCCATGGTTTGGCCTGAACTCTGTGTTGTCTGATTTTTATTAGATAACTCTAGACTAAGCTAAGCAGGAATTTAGATGGAATTTTGTTGCTTAGCTATGAATTGCAACAGCTGTGATGCTGTACTGGGCATGTGCAAAAGACCAAGGTCCAACCTTTGCATTTTAAACCTGAAGGCTGCCTTGATTTAGGTAACCAAAATAGTTCTCAGGGCCTGACATCTGCCTTTTAACCATCAGAAGTAGACAATGTGAAGTCACCAGTCACAGCCTAACAGCTGTATCTGGTATCTTCCAAAAGAAATCTTCATATCTCATTCACCTGTGAGATAACTTACAAAACCAGAGTCTTGAAAGTTCTTTCTCATTCCCAGGCTGCAAGTAATGTTCCTATGAGCTAGCTAGCACAGCTTGCTTGTAACACAGCAAGTGTTTTCTTTTTGAATAAACTGCTAATGTCAGGTAATTTGTACTGAGTTGGATACAGCTATAAATAAATAATCTGACTGTGCTGACTGACCTACCTCTGGCCCCTGTTGTAACAGGAAGTTGTAAACTTCTCTGGTCTTTCTAAATGCTATGTTTTTTATCAGGTTCATTTCTAAACAATTCTATGTTACATTTATCTGATGTTTTTTACTTCAGTGGCTAGTCTCTGGGGTCGGCTTATGTCTGTAAGTATGGACAACTTTATGTTAGGTGACAAAATGGAGTCTTCCAAGCTTACTATTGTTTATATAGCTTTGAAAGTTTGAGAGAAACAGTGTCAATATTAATCCTGAGTTTTGGCTAGATGCAGTTACCAGGTAGGCTTGTGTCAATCTACCCTTCTACTACTAAGCACAACTATGTAATACCTAGTTATAAACAAAGCAAAAAACATTTGATAATTTCATTTCTAATGATCTTTTCTACGGATCCTCTATTGTGTTCATTTAATTATAAATTATTCCTTTACAATGGATATTTTGCAAATATCCTTTGATATTTACGTTATCACAAAAAGTTGATTTTAAGACACCAGCTCTGCATTTGTCTTAGCAGAAACGTTCTTCCAGTTTTGATGGCACTATTGAATGAATGCCATTTAAGAATGTATTATGGTATTCTTTTGAGTTCAGCTCACTGAAAACACAGATGGACATGGAAAATTTTTTTTTTATCCTTCAGTGCCCTAGCAGCTATTTTGAAGAAGGATTTCATATTCAGGAAGACTTGGTTTAGGAACACCTGCTTTCTAGAATGTAAGGAGTTAATAGGAAACAATATTTTAGTTAAGCAAACATCATTGCTCTTATTAGTATTGCACTTGCCTGTTTTAATGCAAATTAAGGTGGCTCTACAATGTGCCTCATAAGTTATTTAACTTATTTGTGAAGCAATAACCCCACACCATAAATTTGCTATCAGCATATGCTTTTTCATACTATTAAAATTATTTGAGATGAGACTCATATTGGTTTATCTTCTTTTATGTGCTCCCTTTTTTAAAAAATTATACTCATCATCTTTGCTAATTATCTGGAATTATTTTTATAGTATTCCTGTGGCTATTTGAAGATTTTCAGTTTTCTGAACATTGTTTGCCAGTATCTTATCATGACAGGAATTTTATGCCCAAACAAAATATCTACCATTTGAACACCTCACAAATCAAGAGGTATTAAACCTTTGGATCTATGAAATGAGTCCTTTGCTTATTTTACTACAAGACTATTCCTTTTTTTTTTTTTCCTCTTCTTTTAGTTCCCTTGTGGGTTCATATCCTAGTTTATAAGATACTACAGCATTCCTATTATAAACATATTTTAATTTTATGTATTCTCAGCTGACTGTGTAGGTTTCATATATAGCATTCTATCTGTGAATTGTTTGATTCAAAGCCTGTGATGTTAATTTAGTTTTAGTGTATAAGGTCATGATAAAGACTTCTCAGAGTAGGACTCAGGACTGAATTATTCAAAGTTTTATGCTGCCTTTTCCTGTACACCCTTAAGCTTAGCATCATATTTCTATTGCAGGTCCCACAAGGCTTAATGAGACTTTTTCTAAAGTCCCAAATCCCTGAGACAGTTGCTTAAGTAATAATGTAAGTTTTCATTTTAAAAAGAAGTGTGTATAGACATTGTAGTTGCAGAAAGAAACTGGAAAACACAAAATCAATACTTCCAAGTGAATCTGCTCATTTTTTAAATCAGACCATATATTTACACCGTAAATAAAGCACATAAATACTTAAAATTGTTACTGCCAAGCTTGAAAATTGTATCCTATTTGGACAAATGGTACAACAAAATGGTTTGGTTTTCCTGTAGCTGCAAATCACTTCTCCTTCCATCATCTCCTAGCAAAATCTTTATTACTGACCAACAAATTAAAGCTTTTTTCCCACAGATTTTCCTTAAGTTAGGATAGATTAGTTTCCCAAAAGGCCTTTCTCTTGGGCATCGATACAGCTTGTGTCCTCTAGGCACATCAAAGAATGTATTCTGATCTACTCTAATAAGTTTTAACCTGTAAAAAAAATTACTCTAGCTAGCTACTATGCTGTTTCCTTTAATATTTTTTGTTTCCTTCTTTGTGATTTCTGATTTTCTGCCATATTTCCTTGCTATGGTTTATCTATTGATTTTGAATGTTTAATTAAAATTCCTCAATATCCTGTAACTTAGAAATTACATTTGGCCAAATTCTTCTCCAAGTTTCAGTATTATTTTATAGTGACTTTATTGCCCACTCTTGTAAATAATTGAATACAAGGATACTTGTTTTTTTCTTTTTTCTTAGGTTTTTCACTGTACAATTCTTTTTAACTTACATAGAACACAAAATAGTTGAGAACTGGGATATAGGTAAGAGACAAATTTTGAACCATAACCTCAAAGGAACAGCTCAGTAAAAATTTCAGCCTGCAGATGTTTGTGTTACTTTGTTTTCCTCTCACTTAAACTTGAATTGCATACTGTGTTTTGGGGGGTCTCTCCAAAAAGAACATCAAGGACTTATTAAAAAAAGTTTTCATATTCAATCTTAAACTGCAAGTTTGCCACTCTTTTTTTTTTCTTTAGAAGGACCAGATTTTTCCCTGGATTAATGAAATCATTAGCTCTGAAGTAGATGATAACAATACAACCATATATCACTCAGTGTTCACTACAAAAGTGTGGGAATCACAGAGTTCAAACAAACAAATAAACAAATATCAATCTAAAGTTGGGTGAAAGATTTATTAAACTGAATAAGTTCTGTTCGTGTTTACCAAATTCTCTGCTTCTGGATAAATTCTGTAATATTATGAAATATGATGACCTTAGAGGTATGGTGAACCAACTGAGATCCTATGGTAAGGATTAAAGAGCAGACCTATGTGGCTGACATTGCAGTGTGTGTCTGCTACAGGCCACCTGACCAGGGAGAAGAAGGGGATGTGACCTCACAAGCCTGAACTTCAGGAGAGGAGACTTTGGCCTCTTCAAATAGCTGCTTGGATCAATCCCATGGGATAAGGTTCTAGACAGAAGACGGGCCCAAGAAAGCTGGTTAAAATTCAAGGATCACCTCTGCCAAGCTCAATAAAGCTCCATACCAGCGAGTAAGATGTCAGTCAAAATTGCCAGGAGGCCTGTGTGGATGAAGAAGGAGCTTCTGGAAAAACTCAGACTCAGAAAGGAAGCATACAAAGGGTGAGTAACATGGGAGGAATACAGAAGCATTGTCTGAGTACACAGAGGCAGTTACAAAAGCCAAAACCCAACTTGAATTGAACCTAGTGAGGGATGCAAAGGCAACAAGAAAGGTTTCTGTAAGTACACAGATGGCCAAAGGAAGACCATGAAAAACATGGGCACACTGCTAAATGAGGCAGGAGACCTGGTGACACAAGACATGGAGAAGTCTGAAGTACTTAGTGCCTTCTTTGCCTCTGTCTTCACTAGAAAGACTTCCTTCAGGCATCTCAGGTCCCAGAGAAAGGAATGGGAGAAAGGCTGGATCAAGGCAGACTTACTCTTGGTGGAAGAGGTTCAGATCATGGAACACTTGAGGAAATTGAATGTACATAAGTAAGTCCTTGGGCCCTGGTGGGTTGCACCCATGAGTACTGAGGGAGCTGACTGATGGCCACCCTCAATAATCTTTGAATGATCATGGTGATTGGGAAAGGTGCCCAAGGACAGGAGGAAAACAAATGTCAATACTGGCTCCAGTCCTGTTTAACATCTTCATGAATGATCTCAATGATGAGGCAGAGTGCATCCTCTTTAAGTTTGCTGATGACTCCAAATTGGGAGGAGTGGCTGATAAGTCAGAGGGCCCCCAACAGGCTGGAGAAGTGGGTCAACAAATCTCATGAAGTTCAACAAGGGCAAGTACAAAGTCCTGCACATGGGGAGGAACAATCCCAGGCACCAGTATATGCTGCGGCCCCATCCAGCTGGGAAGCAACTTTGCAGAAAAGTACCTGGGGGACATCCTGGTGTACATGAGCCTACAATATGCCCTTGCCACAAAGAATGCTAATGGTATCCTGGTCTGCATTAGGAGCATTGCCAGCAGGTCAATGGAGGCCACATCTGCAGTAGTGGAGGCCTTCCCCTCAGCACTGGTGAGGCCACATCTGGAGTACTGTGTCCAGTTCTGGGCTCTCCAGCAGAAGAGGCACGGATGTACTGGAGAGAGTCCAGCAAAGGGCTGCTAAGATGACTGGAGCATCTCTCCTGTGAGGAAAGGCTGAGAGAGATGGAATTATTCAGCCCAGAGAAGAGAAGGTTCAGAGAAAAAATTATCCATATGCACAAATACCTGAAGGGAGGTCGTAAAGAAGACGGAGCCAGGTTCTTTTAGTAGTGTCCAGTGACAGGACCAGAGGCAATGGGCACAAACTGAAACACAAGAGTTTCCCTCTAAAGATCAGGAAACTCATCAGGAAATTGAAAGGTGATTGAGTATCAGCACAGGTTGCTCAGCACAATTGGATAGTTTGAACATGGTCTCACAGAAAAAAATGCATAGACATCTAAAATTAGGTAAACTAAAACAATAAAGCAAGTGTTCTACCTTACAGAATCACATAGACTTTAGGGTACTGTTAAAACTGCAGAACTCTCTTTTTCTCTTTATATTGTTGCATTGTTCTTTTTGGATTATTGCAGAATTTAGTAAACTCAAATTTTATGTTTTTTTTTTTACTAAAGTGGAGAGGTATGGAGTCGTCAGTTTATATTCCAAACCATCACAGTAAAATTTAAACTGAATGAGTTTTTGCTTTAAACCAATAACTTAACTGGAATGGTGAAATTAATAATGTGCATGGATATTTCCATTCAAGGAAAACGACTGTGCACAAGTATTTTGAGTTTTAAAGCAGCATTTGTTTAAATTACACTTTCTACACATAGATAGTTCTTGGAACATCTTATCATCCTTTCTTTCTTTTTTTTACTTTTGTATTGTTTTTGTTTGCCTCCTGGCTTAAGTTTAATTCCGAATTTGTTAGTTTGGGTGAGGTTTTTTTGCTTTGCTATGATATGGGTGTTCTCTTTAGCAACAATTGTACTGCATTTATAATACTGCTATGTAATTTAACTTAGAGATTGTCTTGGAGGATTTCTTGTAGCAGAGTACTTTATAGATAAAGCAATTTTGAACTTATTCAAACAGTTTTGGCAGTCATCAATGTCTCAACAGTTTCCTCATCACGTTCTGTCTTTAATAAGAATTTGCACAAGTCTAGGTTATTTAGCCTATCAAGAACTCTTTGCTTTTGTATAGTTAATTAGAGCTAGTTGATTAAATAGCATTTGTTTATTTTCTTTGGCCATTATGCAAACCCAAAATGTGTTCCACACATACACACCACTCCCCATTTTTATATGGTGTTAGGATCCAATTTTTTTTGGATGAGAGGAAGGCCCCCTTGCTTTATAGCCAACCTCAGATGAGTCTGGGAGGCTAGGGGTGGCTAGACCAACTAGACCGACCTCTTGTTTCATGTCTGATCCCTTAAGACACAAATGAGGTCAGATGTCATAAGTCCTCACGTTCATTAACTGTGGGAAAGAGAGAAAGCAGTGATAGTAAAGGAAGGAAGGAAAGACAGGAAATGAAGTGAGGATTCTGGATAGAAGAGCACAGATAGTCACCAACACGGATCTGCGGCATCCCGAGGGTCCATATTTCTGGGGTCTTCAGTGGTGGGTGATCACACATGGTCTTTGATGGTCTCCTGTGGAGCCGATGTTTACACAGAGTCTTTGGTTGTATCCCACAAGGTTGGTGATCACACACAGGGTCTGAGATGGTGGTCTTTTACAGGCTGCATGCCTAAGGCAAACACCTGCGCAGACTGCCCTCATCAACAACTTCACGCTGGCCCTTGGCAACAGCTTCATGCTTGTGCTGTGCTTGCCCAGGGCAACAGAGCACATCTCCCATCCAAGACCCCCTCCCATGCCTGGGGTCTCACACTCCAACCACATGCACATGCCTCCACCTGTCTGCTGGCACAGGATAGGGCGTCACCAGGGCCTCACCACTGTCCTTGTGTCTGTGCGGGCTAATGGGGTGGGGGCAGCTTGCACAATTGCCCTGCAGAGTTCTGTTAGCTTCATGTAGGCAAGCTTTGAGACAAATGTCCAGCCATTCAGTCCCTCACATATGGCTTCCCCATACTTTTACCTGGATTTCCACAAAATTGCTTTTGTTTACCAAAAGAAATGTGAGAGGTTCTCATCACTGGTGGAAAGGAAGGGGAAAAAAGGATATACACTTCTGCAGGTGAGGAAAGTCAGAAAAAGTTGGGATCTGCAGTGCATTGGACCTCAGTCCCTAAATCCTGTTATTTCTATGCTTCGAAATTTCCTTAGATTTTTTTTTTTTTTGATCCTTGCATGCAGTCCTCCCAAAGCAGTGCATTGGGATAGCCAGGCTGGACTTACCTTTGCTTGAGAAATCACAGTCTGAAAAAAACCTATTTAACTGTCCTCAAGTGTCCTGGTCCAGGACAGGTGTCGTTGGCCGGTATAGGGAGACAAAGCTACAGACTCAGGAATTTCCCTAGAGAACTGGCCTCTGAAGAAGAGACTGCTTCATGCTATGCCAGGCCTTCCCCCAAAAAATCTTCTAGGTAGTCCAGTACCTGCACATATAAATATTGTACCAAATTCAAGGCTTCCATTGCTCAGATTTTTCATTCATAAGTGAGGGATCTGAAGTATTTCAGTCAGAGTAGTTTGAAATGCTGTAGATGATTCTTCAGAGGGGAGCCCTCATAAGATATTCAGTGCGACTGACATGATTTCAACTTTTTAAAAATTCTATCAAATGAGCAAGACAAATCTGTATCGTCTAAGTTATATTATTTTTAGCACATGCCACATGGAGATATGTCATACTTCACAAACTAAATGACAGCATATGAATAATTCCTCACAATGGATGAGCTTTGTGAGCTAAAACCAATTATTTGACTCATAAGCATCCAGTACTTTCAAATGGAGACATTGGTAAAATGTCAGTTGGTACTTGAAAAAGTTTTAAAGAAAAACATATTATTTTCAGAAAATAATGCATGTACGATTTTTCCTCTGTTTTTGTGCTGTCTCCTCTTCTGGCTTTACCCACTTTTTTACTTTAATAAATATTCTAGAGAGATAAGCATTAACGTTCTCTTCTCAGATATAAAGCTTTCATTGTATGTCAAGCAACGAACCTGACAAAAGTGCAAAAGAATGAGAATTTGTAAGCTTGTGATGATTAATTTTTGTTCAACATTGGTGTATTTTTTAATAAAGTCATTTATAGATCTGTATTTTGTCATAGAAAAAACCAATAGCATCATGATGGTAACAGTACAAATGCTAAATTTCTTTAATGATATCCTACTTCAGGTAAAGGTTATATTAAGGAATGAAAAATACCTAGACCAGAGCAATAACAGACGAATGTCAGAAATTTCAGTTTACCAAAACCTCAGTGCGGCCATAGGTTGGGTAGACTTTCTTCTCATTTTCTGCACAGAAGTAAAGATTTACCAAAAGTCCTTATCTAATTCATAGAAATGGTGCTGCCAATACTTTTCCTAATCATCTGTTAAGTTCTAGGAGGTGAAGAGAGACAGCCTTATCAGAGGTGGATTTTCTGTATGCCTAGTACAGGGTGTGAAATTAAGGGATAACCATTATTTAAAAGAGGAAAGGAACAGAGAGCAACATTTGCAAAATATGAGGGAAGGGACAAAAAGCAAATTATTTAGTGAGGGTTGGCACCTGAAATTTACTTCAGTCTTTGGGAAAAGTGATCAATAAGGACATTAGGATACAAACCAGACATCAAATAGGAACAAAGAAGAGACAATAAGAAAGAATGAATGAGCACAGATAAAGATAACCAAGAACAATGGCAAGGGGAAGACACTAACTAAAGATTAAAAATAAAAAGATGTGAAGGCAAGTATTTAAGGGAATGGAGAAGAAGATAATTTAAAAAATTGAAACAGATAAACACAGAAAGCAAAAATAGTTTAGGGCAGGAAAGAGGTGAGATGAATGAAATTCAAAGCCAAAAATTTACCAAATTAGTTTTAGAGGGAAAGAGAAAAAAGATAAAAAGTTTAATTACTCTATTTAGAAATACACTTATTTCCAAAATAATCTGGGGAATGTTGCGTATTTTAATTTTAAATTTCATTTAATTCCGTTTTATTTTTAAAAATATTTTTAATAATTCAGCATCTCATCTGGGTATGTCTTGAGTCAACAGTGGCTGATAGGCTGTTGAGATATGGCACTATTGTCATTAGTTTGGCTTTGCTCAGAGCAGGAAAATTGTTCTGGAGTGCATATCCACTCTTGTGCCTCCAGATGACATCCCGTATGTTGGCAAACACCATCTGAAAATGTGAAAAACAATGACTAATGTCAGAGAGATATTTTTTACAGCAAGAATTGGGCAAAGCTAAAAACACTAACATACCTTGTTACAAACGCATGCAGAAAAATCTGATGAGAATCAGGCAGACACCATGATTTATTTGTAAAGATGTACTGAAAACTCCATTTCTGTTTCCTGATGTGGTTTTTTCATGATAAGCAAGAGAGGAGGGACTGAATGGAGGGAGTGTTCAGAGTTGTGTTATAGAGATGAACAATAAAAACTTGGAGTTGCACATATGGTATATTTATGAAGATACATGGGAAAAAATAGCAAATGTTAAGCATGTGTTTCCCTTCCAAGGGAGATGAAGAAAAGTGATGGATATTGATCAAGAGAGTATGTTAATAATAAACATACTAAATTTCTCAAACCTTGGGATAAACCCTGCAGCCTCACTCATACAGTGTCCCCTTAGAAGTCTCTCTTGCTAGAGAAATGTTAGCATTAATGTTCAGTACTCTGGTTTTGTTCACTTACAGTAGCTATATAGAGGAAGGTAAAGATGAAAAATACTGCCTGGAACAGATGTGAAATGAAATGGTTAAGGTTAGGGTAGAGTTAGGGTTCCTTTCACTAACCCTAACACACAAAATTTTTTTATGTATTCAAGTTCAATATCGCTGCAGTTTTTCCTTCGTCTTTCAGAAGGGTTGAATAGTCTTTATGACGATTCAGACCATAGAGGGCCAGATTCTTCTACCATGTAAATCATCTAAGTTAATAAACCACTTCATATTAACTGAGGGTCCAGTCTAGCAGTTGTTTAATAAGAGATTAGGAATGGTAGGTAAGTCAGAGGCCAAAGATAATCCTTGACAAAAGTTGTCCAGAGAACGTTCAAAGGAGATGAAAGAGTTCTGTTCCTTTTCCTGCTTTTATTGGAGTGAAATTTGTGGTTAGCTCTGCACTTCATCCTCTGAATCTTCTCTCTTTTACCTCTCTGACCATTACTACTTGTTCCTCAAGTAGCTGATTAAAACCTGGTTGTTCTTTAAAAACACAATGGACCAAAACTATTTTAACAAACAAGGAATAATCAATCTTAACCAACATGCAAGAGCACGTATAAGGAGAGGAGATATCTGCATTCACCTTTTTCAAAAGAATTCAATAGAATCACATGGTTGGTTTAATCCCTGAGTCACAGAATAGGCTCTGATTAACACTGATGAAATACTAAAGCAAGTGAAAATCCCAATCCTTAACCTAAGAAACTGGCTAGTGTTGGCTTCCCAATTAAACATTATTTTCTTTATGAACGACAGGTAACAATTTATCTCCAGAAAAACATCACTTTCAAAACCCCTCACAATTACATTGGAAACATACAGATGTCGTGGTTTAACCCGACTGGCAACTAAGCACCACGCAGCCGCTCGCTCACTCCCCCACTCCCTCAGTGGGATGGGGGAGAGAATTGTAGAAAAGAAAAAAAAAGTAAGACCCGTGGGTTGAGATAGAGACAGTTTAATAAGATAGAAGAATAACAATAATAATAATAATAAAAATGGTAAGAAAATATACAGAATATACAAAACAAGTGATGCACACTGCAATTGCTCACCACCCGCTGACCGATGCCCAGCCCGTCCCGAGCAGCGATCGCTCCCCCCGAGCCGAGATCACTTTGCCCACGCTGCGACCACTCTGCCCGCGACCGACCGACCGACGAACTAACTAACCCCCCCCGAGCATGACGTTCTATGGTATGGAATAGCTCTTTGATCAGTTTGGGCTAGCTGTCCTAGCTGTGCTGTACTCCCAGCTTGTTATGCACCTGGCCGAGCAGGAGAAGCTCAGAAAGTCCTTGAGCAGTCTCAGCACTACTTGGCAACAACTAAAAACATCACTGTGTTATCGACATTCTTCTAGCCCTAAATCCAAAGCACAGCACTATGCTAGCTTCTGTGAAGAAAATTAACTCTGTCCCAGCCGAAACCAGGACAACAGAAAATTTGTTTATTCTAATATATATATAGCAAAATACGGCATTTTCTTTTTGTTACCTAGAGAGCCATTGCAGTGTTTCTTTTCTTCTGGATACAGTAGCTGAAATCCTGACTATTACTAGCTAGTGGTTAATATAGTCTCTTTCTCTCACCTTTCTCAGGAGTTACTGTTATTTTCCACTGTGCAAGATTTTGTTTGGAGCATGGCATAGGTATGTCTTATACCACATCCATTGTAGAAATTTCTTCCTTTCTAGAAGGAAAAGATACCAAACTTCTCAAATCCAGAGGGATTTTAACTTTAAAAAGAAAAAAAAAAAATAATCACTGTTGTATTCAACATTTAATCTGCACTGCTAGAGGGCTTTGTAAATTATTAAAATTATTGATATAATTTCTAATTCTTCATAGTTATTAAACATAACTCAATTCATCATTTATAGCATCTAAGGCCAGAAGGTAGTAATATATCATTTAGCCTGACATTTTCAGAAACATCCACCTTGGGATTTCAAATATACATCACTCTATTAAATAATGTAATAAAAGCAGTGTTGCACATCAAATGTTTGAGATTATAAATCTTTGGGTTTGGTAAATTATAACACTGATGACCCTCTTTAAATTCTTGTATTCAAAAGGCAGAACAAAGCCAACATGAGGATTCTGGACATAAATGATACAATATAGCTGAACATTTTCACAGCTGAAAGATACAGAACATTTCATCCAAATATTTCCTAGCTCTTTGTACAATCAGTTTCAACTTCCAATGGCTCATGAACACATGCTTTCCAGAGATGTTTGTGATACCTTTTTAATTATGAAAAACAATAGAAGGATCCAGAGCTTGAAATTCTACAGCAGATGTATAAGTGTAACCATTTAACTAGTGATACTTATTAGGGTATTTTAAAAGTGTTGTGAATACAAGTACTAAGAGAAGTGGTTTGGTTGTACCAATGCAGTAAAAATACTGTTTATTATATTGCCTAGAAAGAGCAACCTTTACTTTTTCTACTCTTGTCTCCACTTTATTTACCAATACCCAGCCAAGCCACCATTTCCTCAATTTTTTATAAATGTTATCTGGCATTTTCTGTAAATGTAGATCCAGTACTCTGTTTTTTTATTCATCAGCGAGTGGCCCTTTCCAGGAGAAGTTTCAAAGTAAACTCAACTTTCATCTGTCTTTCTTGGAACTTGCCGGGCTGGGAAAGTAACTGTGGTTTAAAAGCAAGAATTTGTCATGTAGACTTTATTTAGTTTTCCAGTATATGCATTCTGATGGATTACATCCATTAGATGTGTTGAGTACTGTATTATTGTACAGTGTTCTGGGAAAGATTAGAAAACAAGATAACTGAAGACCTATACACATACTACAGTAATTAAGTTCAGTGATAGTAAATAATGTGATTCCTACTATAGCAGGAGCTGGAGAAGTTCCATACAGAAATTCAGTCAGTATTATTTGCTGCAATTTTCACCAAACAGGGGTAAAATGGCTTATATCATAGTATTAGTATAGCAAACAAAGATGCTGAGCAAATAGGGTGGGGTTGATAACTAAAGTGAATCTATTGGATAACTATGATTAATTATAAGTACTTATAAGAAGTTTTAGAATTTCAAAATGTGACCCCATGTTTTCTGCAGCTTCCAAATCCTTGTGAAAGACTGGCAAATTGAGATCATAGAGGAGAGTTTTGGGGTCAATATGAATGAGCTGGTGGTTACTTTGAAAACACTGGAGATAGCACATACTGACCAGAACCACTGTAAGCCAGCAGTATCTGCACTGCAAAAGAAACATAGCAAGGTATATCATCTGCAAGCTGTAATAACCCTCATCCTCATGCTTTACCAAAACTCAGGGTCTGAAATGTGAAAACATATAGATTTGAATATGTATCATGCCTTTCTCTTTCACATTCTTTCACAGGAATCATTTACAACACTCAAAGAGACCCAATACAGACATGAATGAAAAAAAAACCCCAGTTTTTTCATCCTAATAGTCATCAGAAACATTAGGATGGTCACAGGAAACTGAAGCAGTACTGGAAAATAGATTGGAACAATTGCTGGGATCCGCAGTTTCCCTGGGTATGTCTCAGGTGTCTCTTCTGTGGTAAGTCTAACTACCTATATGGTCAGTGATATGCTTCTGATATAAACCATGGCTCAGTGTAGAGTTAAAAATCACAAACCAGAAGAGAGGACTGAGGAGGGTGGATCTCTGTTGGTAGAAACACATCCATTTGCCAAGCAAATATTCAAATATTATTTTAACCAAGTTTTTGTATCAGCCATTCTTCTCAGACTTAGGTATATCAAACCATCTGGCACAAACTCAACTACCTAGTGTTCTAGGTCATTGGAAGGAGAAGTGATCCCTACACTTCTCTCCACTAAGACATCTCACTGATGTCTCATCTGGCCAAAGTTTATTCTGCTTTCTCAAGCTACTAGGACAAGTTTCTCACAGGAAAGCCAGAGAATAATTTCTGCCAGGAAGGAAGGAAGCGTGGCAAATAAGGCAAGAATGCTATCTAAAATTAATTAATTAGGTAACTCCCCTGAACACTAACTGCAACAGAACCTGTTCTTTACTAAAGAAATTACTAGGTGCCTCATTGTGTGAGAAGGGGAGGATCCTCCCTGGCACTCTCACCCACAATACCACTTGCTAGGGAGGAGGGGGAGAGGGGGAGGAATTTGATAAATTCCCCCCTCCCAATCTGCAAAGTCTTGGGTTGGGTCCAAAGAAATTTTCTGCACTCATACTTAAGGATTATCCTGAAGTTTTGAAAGAATTGTCAGCTCTGCTGACACTGCTGTTCCCTCTGCAACACAACAGTTTCTGCTTCTCCCTTGAAAGGGTAAAAGCACTGTAGAAGCTGCAAGATGTTGAGGACCATTTTGCATTTCAGCTTCTTGCCTTTTCTGCTTTCCTTCAATAACAGATACTCACTTATCACAGAATTAAATAAGAATCCTCTCATTCACTAAAACTCTCCATGCATCTTTTCTAGAGACACAAATCATTTCAAGAAACAGCAGTTTGTCTCTTAGCTACAGTGGGGACTGAATGAGCAAGAAACTTCTGGTCATCCTTCATTGACTCTACTTGCAGCCCTCAGACTGGAGTAGAAGAAAATAGATCTCTTTGGAAAGTGAGTTCATGGGTGAGGTAAAGCTGGGGAGGGAGATGTGATTTACAGAGAGAGAATGCATGGAAGGAAGGGACTATGTTTCGGGAAGCTCAAAGGGATGGAAACTTCCAGAAAACTGAGGCAAAAGTGTCTTGTGTGTGAAGGCTTTGTCAAGGTAAACGTACATAGGTTAGGCAAGGTAATAAGGTAGCAGCTTATTAAAAGATTTGGGGAATACGAAACCTTCAGGAAGAGAAAATGGGCCTTATGTTGATAGCAGTGAAGCCTGTGAGAACTGCTTCATGGTGTGGGGATAAAAAGAGCAGCAGGAATTCTGTCAGAAGGTGGAACCATAACAAGAGTTGGGTGAAGGGAGAATGAGATTTCGTTGTGATAAGCATCTCTTGTTTAAGGCATTGATCTCATATACAACTTAAATTAGGATTAGAAAAGATACAGGCTTTCATAGGAACCTTTCCTACACTGGGTCACATTTTCTACCACCAGCTGATGAAATTGTGAGGTCATCTGATAAGACTGCATTGCTGATCATGTGAAAATGTGGTTATATGGCAATGTGTGGAAATAGGGTGAAACATTTCAAGCTTCCAAGAAATCTGTGTAAGAAGGAAGTCTGAATTGTCTTCCCTGATCTGGCAATCAGGGAAAGGAATTATTTGCCAATGTAAATGGAGGTGGTGTGAGGTGGAAAGGAAAATATAGTAGGGTTTTCAATGTTGCAGTTAAAAAGTGGATAAGTTTGACTGAATAGGTATTCCAAAGTGAACAATTTAGACTATAAAAGGAATGAATGGGAATAAGAATGAAAGGTCTATTAATTCATATAATACAAAACTGTGAAAAAATCTCAGAGGGAAAGAAAAACCCCAGGGAAAAAAAGACCAGTATTAAAGGCACGAGAAAAGGGGGTTTATATTAGAAGACTAAAAATTATTTCAGAATAGGACTGCTGTAGCTGGAGAACTGAAGTCTAGAAATAAACAACCAATTTCTCCTTTTATCAGGATCTTCCAGAGGTTAATTATCCCAGTTTCTGAAAACGGTCTACATTTTTTTCTGATATAGAAGTATCTGGTTCTGATATCTAGCCATTAGTTCTTGTTAAGAATATATCATTAAGCATCTGAGATTTTCTGGTTTTGAAGACATGACAGTTTATTATCCTCTCTCAATTTTCTTCTCACTTAATATATTCATAAGCTTAATGTATTAAGCCCTTAAAGATTTTTTCTGTAAGGCTTTTCCCAACCCAAAAATCATTTCTGTAACTCTTCCCTACACCTTTTGCAGGTTTTTAAAAGCATGAACACCAGAACTGACAGTTTTCCAGTGTATGCCTCATTGTAGTGATATCACTCTTACCTCTCTCTACAACTACCTCAAAGCGGGTTGTAGTGAGGCAGGTGTCCCAAACAACTAGTGATAGAATGAGAGGAAATGGGCTCAAGTTGCATCAGGGGAGGTTTCAGGTGGATATTAGCAATTTATTTTTTTTACTGAAAGAATAGTTAAGCATTGGAACAGGCTGTCCAGAGAGGTGGTGGAGTCCCCATCCCTGAAGGTGTTCAAAAAATGCATAGATGCGGCACTTTGGGACATGGTTTAGTAGGCATGGTGGTGTTGAGTTGACAGTTGGACCTGATGATCTTGAAGGTCTTTTCCAACCTTAATGATTCTATGATTCTGTATAGAGGTAACATCTGCTCTGTTTATATAGCTGGGGAATCCTTTAGCCACCCTCACTGCAGCATAACACTGAGGGTTGCTTGTCGACTCTTACCTATAAATCTTTTCAGAATTGCTGCTTCCCTGGATTTAGTAACAGTTTTTTAGAATAACCTCACAGGAAGAGAATACAACAGTCATCAAGACTACAGAGAGAGTAAGGCTCTCATACTAAAAGAGAGTTGGATTTTTAATGTTTCGCCCCTCCCAGATCTTACTTGAAAATAAGGCAATCTCTTCTGATTGAGACATGCCTCTGCAAGCCAGTGTGTTTTAATTTCAGGGGGAGCAGTTATGGATTTTGAAAGCGAGTGTAAAATACTAAAAAGAAAGTCTTTGGTATTCAATCAAAAATGCAAACTATTATGTGTTGTAGATGGATCCATATGATACCAGTCAAACGATATCAACCCAACAGAAGTACTTGCAATGAAGAACAGTCACTAAGGTTCTAAAGACTTGATTGCTTGTTGGCTTGCAGGTTTCATAACTCTTTTAACAAGTTCCAGTAATACTAAGGGTTGTCAGCTTGGATCCTTTGAAACAGCAGCCAAAATGGTGGCATTTCATCGTTCATAATTTTAGAACATCACTATATATGCATGACAGCATGCTTTTTTACCCCCAGGAGTGTTGCCATGTCTGCATGTGTACTCCTGTTGCATCTGATATGCCTGCATTCCTGAGATACCTGGGGCTAGATCCTTCTTGAATCCTACTAATCTTGAGATGACACCAAATAGCATAACTGAATTAAGATATTTCCAGCTACACCTACCTTTTGGTTTAGTCCCTTCCAGAGTATTGCAAAGACGAGGTGAAATGTGACTGGTTTCCAATAGCACAGATGTTCAGAGAGTAACCGTGCAGTTCACTTGATGCTTTACAAAGTTGTGGGCTTCCTGCTGGAAATTAGTGTGGTTTTGTTGATGTGAGCTGGCAACGATGGCAAGTATGAGATGTATGTGTCTCCTGAATACATGGTATTATTTAACAAAAATGTGTAAATTACTCATTTGCCACTATTTAAAATCACTGGATTTTAGGAGGACCAATGACAGTTCCCACAAAAGAAGTCAGTCTGTTGCCATTACAAGCTCTTCACGGTATCTATAATCAGATGTGTTCTGGTCATGACTACTCTTTTTCCTCTCTGACTCCCAGAATACATGTAAATGACTTTTAAAATGTAAAGAGAACTTCCCTTTCCTGAAACACTGAGGTGGAGCTCTTGCTCCTCTACTATCTGATCCCAACTTGAATACTCTTCTAATGCTCTAAAGAATATACAGATAGATTGTATTTTAAACTATCAGCAAAATAACTTATACTTGACTAATCAGCATGGAAACCACTATAAAACTTCCCAGAAATAATTAAAGCTCTATTATTGCACATTAGTTTCACCCTATTCCTGGATTTTCTATACTGCCTTGGTAAAGGAGTAAGGTCACATGTACAAGCTACACTGAAAACTGACAGTGGTTAAGCAGCAGGAAGTATGTTGCGAGCAGCAATAGTATATGGGCAGATCAAACAAGCATTTTACTGCACAGTTCTTTCCCCATGAAAATTTCAAAAGTGTATCAAAAACTACTGAAAACTGGCCCAGTAGGAATTACTGTAGTAGAACTATTGAGGGATTACAGTGCTGATTAATATGAGCACAATGACAGAACCTAGTCCTCTTCAGTGTTTGAAGTTAGGAATTTGGTACAGAGTACTAGAAAAACAACAAAAAAGAAAAATATCTCAAAGCCTTACAGAAATTATGTATAAGATGCTCAAGAAAGATCCAATCAAAATTTTGAATGTGGTTCAAGCTGGTATTTTTCTGCTCTGAAAACTTTTTCTGACCATTTCAGAAGATTTTGAATGCTTCATGTAGACTTTGTTTAAAGATACATTTGTGGTATCTAAAATAACTTAGTAAAATAAAGCAGTCTTTGTACTGAGGGTCCTCGTTGCATTTCTGAATTTGGGATGGTACAAAATCATTAAACCCAAGATTGTGCAAAAGAAGGAAGGAATCATTTCTGATTCCACACTGTTTGATTGCTACTTTGGCCAAAAACCTGGATACTTAACATAGAAAATTTAGGTATTTTGAAAGCTGGTTTTAGGCATATTGTGGCAGAAACTAACATCTTTATCTTTTAAACATTCCTTTTCTCTCCTTTTGTTAGTTTGTGAAATCATTTGGCAACCCATCTTCACCACTGTAGTACCAGGTCTAAATTTTCCCTCTAATCCAGTCTGCTCCTGTGACAGCATTAATGGTATCATTTTATGATGTCAAGGTTCACAGATGATTACTGGGAGTAATCTTCTCATTAAGAGAACCAGCCTTTCGTTACCACATTTTATATATAATTGTGTATATCTGTAGGAGGGGAGGAGACCAACTCTTTGTTTTTTTTAAGTCATAGCTTCATAAAGGGTTTTGGATCTACTGCAACAAATATGTCACATAGTATTAATACAGAGCATCAAGAAGAAATAAAAAAAAGTCTCTATATTCATGTGACTTTAGGCATTTAGGCACTGACAAAGGAGGATCATTATCTTCAATGTTCAGAAGCTCATAGAAATAGAAGTAAGGCAAGTCTAGCCCTGCCAGTGTTTTCTCACTTTGATACCTGCTACAACTACTTGTTGTAAGTAACCGTTACATAAGTTAGTAGCAAAAAGAAATAGCATTGTTTGCAGGCAATTCTTTCCCATTATTGGGAAAGAAGATTGTTTAGTATTTTTTATTCCATTAAATATTTAGACCTCTGGTAATTGGAAGAATTTTATGAAAATTTTCATGGATATGGGATCATAAAAGCACGGAAAACCGCCTGAAATGCCGTAATTTTTATTGATATTATATTGTGTTAGAATTTGCATGTTGGCAATATTTTATGTATGCTATAAGTACCATCCCTACAAGACAGCAGTCATGATTTGTGTCAGGACTGTACCCTATCTTCCCCTAGCCAGAGCTGATGAGCAATGTCTTATGCATCAGAAAAGCACAGCAGGAGAATTTTTGTTTTGTGATTTAGTAGCTGTAAATTCTGTTTTGAGCAGTGGGAAGACTAACTCATCATAACTGTAGGACATGATCCCTTGTAGTTTTCAGGTATTGAACTCCCATTGAATTAAAACTTGACACTTTGAATTCATTCACCTTGGTGACTTCTGATTTGGACTTTCATGAAAATGCAGATTGGCTCCTAAGGCATGTGTGTTTGGGTTTTCATAACCTGCTTCTAAGTTTCCTAGGAGTCTGAAAAATGTGTGACCAGTGTTACCAGCAGGTGTATGTAGAGGTGGACACGTAAACAAAAAAAAAGCCCTTTTGGTGAAGATAGTTGGTGTGGCTGAGATCTCAAGTTCAGGACCTTGTATTTCTTCCAGTGGGAATTGCATACATGAAAGACAAAATATTTCATGTATTGTATTCACACATATCTCCTTAAACAGAATATAAGCCTACCCTAAAGGTTTATATTGTATTGTCTTTCTCTTGCTTTTGCCCTGGATTATTTCTACACAAATTCTGAAAGTTGAAAAAAAAAAAGATGAGTAAACTTGAAAGAAAATGATCTTTAGGTGACAATACTGGGATAATAACATTAAACACTCTAAAAGGCAATTAAAAAGCTTATAGGAATGGTAGAGCAGATTTTGTTAGGGGAGCAGTAGTGTATTACAGTAAGCTTAGAGTCAAATATTCAACAAGTACCAAAGAATCCTTATAAACTCAGAATCTAAAATTACTTTGTATATAGACTAGGGCTATTCTACCCAACACCTTGTTAGAATGTTGCTAGTGATCATTATGGAAAAGGATAAGGACTTGAAGAAAAAATAAATAATAACACACATTCAGAAATATTTTCATAATTACAGTGTAAAAGCAGTGAAGCAACAATGCAGGGGTAAAAAAAAAGTGGTTTGTTGGTAAGTAGAAACACATTTGCAATATATAGACAATTTAAATGCATTAGAGATGCATTGAAAAATTATAGTCATGACTGCAATGCCTCAGCCTGTGTTTCTAATTTGTCCTTTTTTCCTCAGGTGGTAGAGAAGCAGCTGCTTTTCCCACATCCCACACATGAAAGGATTGTTCTTACTAGGCTTGGTTTTCCATGAATAGCTGATAATTTCTTGGGGAATGAAAGAGAGTATTAATAAGAGAAAAAAAAATTTTCTAATAATGTATGGATTGCATAAATAAATTTCATATAACTCAGTGGTAGAAAACTATTGTTAGGAAGGCTGGACAGAACTTGAGAAGCTGGGATCATTTTTCAATTTGGAGTCCTAATTCTGCATTAGTTCAGTAAATTAATTTATTTTTCAGATGAGCCAACCCACAGTGAACTGAGTAATATTATTTGAGGACATTTTAAAAAGTCTTAATAAAAATTCATGTTCCTATAAAAGACATACCTTACAGTTTGTCTTCATACCTGCTGTTGCAACAAAGACTTGCTGGAAAACTCATTCTCAAAACTTCCCAGCATTTTGAGTAGCATTCTCTAAGGCAGGGGAGAATTCTCTAAGGCAGGAAACAGCAGGTTCAGCATTGAGAAGGCAAGCCAGCAACCTGTTGATGAGCTTGAATGAGAATAGTATATTATACTTGCATCAAACACAAGGGAACTAATTAACTTGAACAACCGTATTTGTCTTGGTCCATAATAGTTAGACATGTGTGTCAGGGGGGTTGTTTTTTCTCCTTTACAGGAGACAAGAAATAATATTAAATTGCCCTTGCTGCAGTCTGATCTAATAACTTCTAGAGGCCATTACTAAATCCTTAGTCTGTTGATCCTTCAGTTATTTCCCTCACTGGATCTGTATAAATTAATGCTCTGTTTAAGACCATGCAGGGTACAGTAGAGGGAAGAGCTGCTTCACTATGACACACATGAAGGAATGATGTACACTAAACAAGGGGTTTCTGCCTGTTCATTTGGTCAGCCACGAACATCAGTGTTTCTGTGAATAAGCACAATAAAATGAAACGTGCTTTAATAATGCAATAAAATACTGTTAATAATATGGGTAGTGCATAAAAATATTGCTGAACTCTTGAAACTATATTTTTTATTTAATTATTTAATAGCTAATCTTGGAAAATGAAGCTGAATTCATTATGTTATTAATTATCTGGTGATTTCTAAGGGTAGCTCTTGTTTGTTTTTCAGTGTTTATTGTAATTTACACTTAGAAACCTTTCAAATTATATTTGTCTTTAACATGTTCCTTTTTTAATTTTTCTTTCTGAAATGTGTATTTCAAGAATTACTGTTTCTGTGGTGAGGCACTCCATCATTAATACAGTCTAATGATATTTTGCTATTCATTCAGTTTTAGGCAGTATAGAGTTAATTGTTCTAATCACTGATCCTGCCTTATGGCAATTTTTAAGTGGTTAAAAGGCACATGCATGGCAATTAGAACATATCTGATCTCTAAGTCTGAAGCATTTGCAATGGCTCCAAGGTTGGGTTTGCATTTTTAGGCTCAACAGTTATATACAGTAGACACAAGTACTTGACCACACCAACTATGTCTTTGCTGATCACTATTCCTTTATACGTTTTCCATTTTCTATAACTTTGACATACAAATGTTGAAGTGGTTGTGGGTTTTTTTTTTCCAGATTACCAAAGAGATCATTATGCATTCAGTGTGATGGAAATTGCTATCAGTCTAGGAGGTTTTAGCATATGATAAACCCATATTTTAAGGCCTGAGTTGCATTCTTGGTACAGAATATGGAAAATACATCATAGGTTACAGAAGCTATATTCTGTTGATCCCAATGACTAGATTAAACAATTTCTAAATACACTTAAGATAATGACAATATTAGATTCAGGTTTTCTGATCTTTAACATTCACTGTCTCGGTCCGTGTGATTAACAAAATATCAGTCGCAAAAAATACCTTGATGGTTAGTCACATAACTGGAAATTCAATTGGATTCTTGAATACTAGGGAGTGTCATCCACACTCTTTTGAAATTATTATTTAACAACTACACATGCAGGGTCTTAACTATAGAAGATATCCTTTGCTTACAACCATAAAGATTCCAGAAGTTTGCTGGTGTCTTTTAATACAACTGTGGTTTGTTTCATTTAAATTTAATTCATCATTTCAACATATATTAAGTGTCTATATCCTTATCCTTCCCTTTAAAGGTCTGTTCGTGAAATATCCTCAGAAAGTTTCCTTGTCCTGAAATATTAAGAAACTGCAGAGACAGACTGCAAGTAACTAAGTCTTCTACATTAACTTTCCAAATCCTCTCCTTATTCCACTCCACAATATGTCACAGAAAATTCTCATATCCTCTATACTTCAAACAATCTATTCACTTGACCAAGTTATGTCAGGATTCTTTGGTTATTGCTTCTGTTTGGCATGGGATCATAGTTTCTTTGATTTCAAATTATGCCATGAAACCTCTTTCCGCTAGATGCTCTCACAAATCAATAATTTCCTTCTTTCTGCTTCTTTGATTGATCTAGCCTTTAATGTGGTTTGATTGAAAAGGGGAAAGAATGAGAATGCTGTTGATTTTGTTTTTTCCTTTCCAATGTGTTTTTGAGGAAATCTTTATATGTGTAGGTAAGACCATTTTGTGGTTTGTGTGTTGTGATTTAGTTACTGTTTCTCAAAAGTTGCTCTGTGGTTCCCTAGATTATTTTAAGATATTTCAAGTGTCACATACAGATGTTTGAAGCAATGCTTGAGAAAGCTGTGTTAAATATGAACTACTGTAAACTCTCTGGTGAAGTATTTGACATGTTTCACATCCCTCCAAGATTTTCTAGTTGGCTTATTTGTGTTATGATGCTGACAATTAATTTCTTGAAACCAGCTGTGAATTCTATGCATTTTCTTCTGTGAGCTATAATATCTATAACTTTGTCTCTCATGAAAATAAAAAATAACTGTATGCAACTTACCACATTACCAGGAGGAGAAGAGATGACCCTTGTCCATGACCCAAACACATTTAGTTCAGAAGCAAACTGAATTTTAGCATGTATGGACAAATAATTGTTTTCCTAATGCAGTCTGTCTTCTCTTTACGATAGAACTACAATTGTAGAAAGCTGTCAACTGTCTTTAAAATACATGTCCTGGATTATTGAATTATAGTTTGGGAACAGATGCTCATGATAGCTGTCCAGAATAAGATCTGGCCAAGCTTAGGGGGGAAAAAAAAAAGTGAAAACCAAGAATTATAATTCTTTTTCTCCCTACACTGCAACATTTAGATAGAGAGCAGCTACGCAAATAATTGATTTAGCTTTTTTCAGAAACAAAGTGGAAGATGAATCAGAAAGGTAGTGGTTTGGGTAGAAACAAAGAGTAGAGGCAGGCAAATTAAACAGATAAAAGTCGTTAGGTTAGATATCAGCACTGGACATAGCAGGGTGTGAGGAGGGAGAGAAACTCCTAGATACCTATAGCATATCTTTGTTTTTTCCCTTGCAAAGCCTTTTATGTCACTAATCCCTGATAAAAGAAATATGAGAAATATCTGATCTTTGTAGAGGAAGGCAGAACAGCAAATTTGGAGGAAAATAAAACTGAAAAACATTCTCTGATGGGTATGTTTAATAACATGCTCCTTCAATATGAGAATCCTCGGTTGCTTAGTGTGACACAAATCTTAAGACTTTTTAAGCCTTAAAACTCCTTAAAAAACTTTAAACAACTTAAAACTTTAAACTCCTTAACAAAGTCTTTTCCTGTCCTCCACATACCCTTTTTCCCAACAAACAGAAAACTTTTTTGTTTGATGAGACAAACTGTTAATCATTGTTAAATTAATTCAGTTACAGAAATTCTATTTTGCATTGAGTCCTATAATATAAAATAATGTTTGAATCCTTTGGGGAAGAGGGGTGACATATTGTTCATGCAGCAATCAAATCTTACAGGAGAACTAAGAGAACTTTACAGTTGTGGTGGCTTCTTCCCCAGGTGGGATTTACAGTCTATCAATGTATTTTTCTATGATCGTTAAGAAAATGAAAGCTGACTTTACTAAAGAAAGGAATTAAATTGCTTTCTATCCAACTGTGATTGCTTTGTAAGTATTAGTTAGTATTTGTTTATTTATTGCTGAGTTTTCCAAGAGAATAAGAACTGAATTAAGTATCTTCTGCTCCCTTCTGTGGGGGGAAGGGGCAGCGGAGTACCTTGGGTTGCAAAGTAATACACCCAAAAGCTTGGAAATATCAATTGCCTGGGTGTTTTCAGCTTTTACCCTATTGAAATCTCTCTCATGTTGAGGGCTGTATCGTCATAAACAAGGAACTCGAAGTTCATTTTGACTTTTGAGAAGCTGCTGCTGCAGCTAATGTTTTTAATGTGTGACATTTCCTAATGTAAAAAAAAAAATAATACCTGCTGTGTACAGTTTTGTGGTAGTTTTTATGGTGATACAGTTTTTACCCCTTCTTTCATGCATAGTTTAGAATCTAAATGGTCCTCGTGGCAGTGCAGACTTTTGCAAGGTGGCAGGAGAAACTTGCGTACCTGCAAGAAGATAGTTAGGTAAAGCAAGCTGGGAAGTGTACTCAAAGGAGCCAGAAAATTATTCCTTTCCTGTTCCTTGCAAAAATGGAAGGACCTTGTGTTACAGGTACTACTCTGAAGAAACAACAGAATTTTAGGGAGACAGTGTCACACCAGGCAAAGTATCCCAGGGCCTAGCCATTATTGGCTTTCTTTTTCAGTTGTTAAACCACTTCACAAAATTGATAGAAGATACCTACTGCTAGGTAGGTAAATTCATCCAAAATGGAAACTTCTTGGAGGGCAGAAAGTTGCACTGTGAGCAACTGTGTTCCACTAGAACATCATCATATTATTGCACATCCTAAATGTGTTGTGCGAAGTTTGATGATAACATCCTACAGTCTTCTGGTGTGTTAAGACACAGTACAGTGAGTCACAAATACAATAACCATCTGGTCAAAACTCAAAGTGTGTCTAGGCTGTGAAGCAAATACAGATATTTCCCAAACTGTACAACTGCTTTTCCATTGCCTCTCAACCTACAGCCACGACATAAAAGCACAGGTATATGCTGTACTAAATTGGAGACAGCCTAGCAGGTGGAGCTACACACCATATTTAACAAATTCATTCCTTTTATGAAGCTGTTTTAAAACTTCAGTGACAACCAAAATCTGTGTCCCCTTGCTGTGTGCTTTGGAAAATAACTTTCCAGAGAAAGAAATTTAGTGATGCTGGGACAGGCATCCTGGGAAGAGTATAGGGAAGTGGTCCAGTTGTGTAGGAATGGGGTCAGGAAGGCCAAGGTGCAGCTGGAGCTAAACTTGGCTAGGGATGCAAAGAATAATAGAAGGGTTTCTACAGGTACATCAGCTGGAAAAGGATGGTTTAAGAAAGTGTACCCCCGCTGATGAGCAAGACTGGCAAGCTGGTAACAGCAGATGAGGAGAAGGCTGAGGTACTCAACAACATTTTTGCCTCATTCTTCACTGGCAACCTCTCTCCTCACCCCTCCCGAGTTGATGGATGGCATGAGGGGGACCAGGAGGGCAAAACCCCTCCTGCTGTAAGAGAAGATCAGGTTCGCGACCACCTGAGGAACCTGAACGCACATAAGTCCATAGGACCTGATGAGATGCACCCCAGAGTCCTGAGGGAATTGGCCGATGTAGTTGCCAAGCCACTCTCCATGATATTTGAAAAGTTATGGCAGTCAGGTGAAGTCCCTGGGGACTGGAAGAAGGGCAACATTGTGCCCATTTTCAAAAAGGGTAGAAAGGAAGACCCTGGGAACTGCCGACCTGTCAGCCTCACCTGTGTGCCTGGGAAGATCATGGAACAGATCCTCCTAGAAGCTATGCTATGGCACATGGAGGCCAGGGAGGTGATTCGAGATAGCCAGCATGGATTCACCAAGGGCAAGTCCTGCCTGACAAAACCTAGTGACTTTCTATGACGGTGTGACGACAATGGTGGATAAAGGAAAACCAATGGATGTCATCTATCTGGACTTCTGCAAAGCCTTTGACACGGTCCCCCACAACATCCTTCTCTCTAAATTGGAGAGCTATGGATGTGATGGGTGGATTGTTCCGTGGATAAGGACCTGGCTGGATGGTCACATCCAGAGGGTAGTGGTCAATGGCTCGATGTCCGGATGGAGACCGGTGACGAGTGGTGTCCCTCAGGGGTCCGTACTGGGACCGGTGCTGTTTAACGTCTTCATCAATGACTTAGACAGTGAGATCGAGTGCACCCTCAGCAAGTTTGTGGATGATACCAAACTGAGTGGTGCGGTTGACACACCAGAAGGATGGGATGTCATCCAGAGAGACCTGGACAGGGTGGAGAGGTGGGCCTGTGTGAACCTCATGAGGTTCAACAAGACCAAGTGCAAGGCCCTGTACCTGGGTCGGGGTAACCCGCACTATCAATACAGGCTGGGAGAAGAAAGGGTTGAGAGCAGCCCTGCTGAGAGGGACTTGGGGGTGCTGGTGGATGAAAAGCTGGACATGAGCCGGCAATGTGCACTGGCAGCCCAGAAGGCCAACCATGCCCTGGGCTGCATCAAGAGAAGTGTGGCCAGCAGGTCGAGGGAGGGGATTCTGCCCCTCTACTCTGCTCTGGTGAGATCTCACCTGGAGTACTGCATCCAGCTCTGGAGCCCTCAGCACAAGAAGGACATGGAAATGTTGGAGCAGGTCCAGAGGGCTACAAAAATGATGCGAGGGCTGGAGCACCTCTCCTATGAGGACAGGCTGAGAGAGTTGGGGTTGTTCAGCCTGCAGAAAAGAAGGCTGCAGGGAGACCTGATTATGGCCTTTCAATACCTAAAGGGGGCCTATAGGAAAGAAGGGGAAAATCTTTTTAGTAGGGCCAGCTGTGTCAGGACAAGGGGTAACGGTTTCAAACTAAACCAGGGTAGTTTTAGACTAGATATAAGGAAGAAATTCTTTACAATGAGGGTGGTGAAACACTGGAACAGGTTGCCCAGAGAGGTAGTGGAGGCCTCATCCCTGGAAAAACTCAAGGCCAGGTTGGATGGGGCTCTGAGCAACCTGACCTAGTTAGCAGTGTCCCTGCTCATTGCAGGGGTGTTGGACTAGATGACCTCTAGGGGTCCCTTCCAACCCAAAACATTCTATGATTCGATCGGTGACTGTGCTTCATGAAGTATGTCATTCCATGGCCCTTTTTCTTTACTTAGATTATATCATCCATATTTACAGATTAATAACTTCTATTACGAGCCAGTATCTTTGGGGAGTACAAAAACTGTCTGTTCTATATCGGAAGAATTTTAAGAGACCTGTAAAATATTAAGCATCTTTTAAACACCTTCAGGGATGCCATGTGGATGCATAAGACAGTACATGAGAAGATTCACCCACACAGTAAAAATATTTGAGCAAAGCCTCCAGGATTTAAAAGCTCAAAGGCAGAAATGTAAAATACATTACTAGCTGTCTAGCTACTGGGTAAATTGTTCCATGTAATAGTAATTGAATGGAGCAGGAATAAATAACCTTGGTATAGACTAGAGAAAAAGGAAGTCTAATCCTACTGATGGATTTCCTATTTCCTTTATAATTCAATACCTGTCACCAGAACTGTAAAATTTATAGAACTTTCCCAAGCAGACATGGAAGTGGAAATCTTCTTCAATCTATAAAGCTTTTTATGGTCGAAAATATCCATGTTTACTGTCACCCACAGTATCCAGGGTCAAATATTGCAGTCCAGAGTATGTACAGCCAACTTTCAGCTATCCATAGTCAATTTATCTAAGTTAGGGAAAATGCTGTGGGTGCAGAGGCAGTTCACTGACCAAAGAGCAGCACCTTGTAAGCAATGCTATGCTTGCTACCTCCATGACAGCATGCTAGGCTTGCTATGCATGCTATGCTTGCTACCTCAAAGACAGTGGTCCAGCTGTTTTTTTACTGGGAGGCACTGGCACTAATACATGCTGGTAGGCCTCACAGGCTCCATGCAAAGCTAGAACAGATGGTTCTGAACTGCCTTTTCAATGGGGACTGCTAAGTAAAAATACCCCATTGTCTATATGCAGGTGGTATTTTTTTTTTATATATATATATATATATATATATATATATATATACACAAATATATATATATGTATAACCTGGGCTCATTTCAGCTGTTGGATAGCTCTTGGAGGAAACACTGGTGTTTTTCAGTATGCTTATTAAGAACCATTTATTATGCCCTTTAAGCATGACTTTTGATTGCTTGGTGTATCCCATGAACCTCCAACCCCTTCCTTCGCCAGAGGCTGGAGTTGATGATATAACATTTAAAAAATATAATATTTTAAAAAATTGTATTTGTAAGTGTGATTTTACATATTGAACATAGATATTTATTTATATGAATTACAGAAACTCCTAACAGCTGGCACTGACAGTGGCAACATTTATCTATGTCTATCAACCAATTCACTGGTGAGCAGGCATTATGTCGTGGTCTCTTAGCTCAGCAACAGAATAAATAAATGTGCTTTGAATACATATTTGACTCATTACTGACTGCAGGAGAAAATAACTCTTAGAATAGCAGACTCCAGTGTGAGACAGCCCCACATCAAGTTTGTCAGCTTTTACAAAATGGCACACTGCTTGGAATAGTTCTGGTGATGCAGACTCACAAGCATATTGTGGGTGAAAGAAAAGTTCCCTTTTGCTCTTCATAGCGTACAACACCGGACTATAAAACAGTACCTTGCTGCAGATGAGTGTGTCTTGGCCTGCTCAGCTACGAACTCCCACTATGCTGAAATCTTTGGAAAACTTGTGCTGTGCAGCTGAGAAATTTCATTAAAATAAAGATAGATCCACCCACGAAGGGGTTATCTTCTTGGCCATGATAACATTTTGTTTATTTATTCTATTTAACTTGTTCTCTTCTAAAGTTTGAAGCCAAAATATTGTTCTTCTGAGAGACTTAGCAGTGGCAATTGAGTCTGTGTGTTTCTGTACAAAGACCTTAAGACACTGATTGTGTGAATTTGCATATCAGTAATATGAACTCATCTTTGCATCTCTGCTACCAAGTTCAACAAGTTTGATCAAATTTCAAAAAACACTCAAAGTTCCATATTAGTTTTTATTCTCAGGATCTCTAAATTAAGAAGCACATTTTAGTAATGTATCTTTCACCTGAAATATTCCTGCATGAGATGGTAAATCACTTGGCCTATGCAGCAGCTATCTGGTTTCTCCAGGTAGCTACCAGTACTAAATTTTTGCAAGTTGATTAATTTTAGCTGTGGCATTTCCCATTCTTTCTCAGTCCTTATCTGCTGGAAACCAGATATTTAAAAATAAATATTTTGAAAATGAAAATCCTATAATCTATATTAATAATAATTACTATTTCTTTTGTGCACAAGCACCAGCAATCCTTGAAAAGTTTATCATTACAATGCATGTCAAATGAATACTACTGTGCATGAGGCATCCATTTTGGTGCTGAGTTCAGTTTCTCTCTTCTTTTTCATTTCCTGAAATTAAGAGGTAAGCTGAAGACACGTTATGAGGCATTACCTACTAGAACAGGTTTGCTACCACTAAATGAGAAGGCTTGCAGCTTTTCTGTTGAGTCTTCTCCTGGTGAGTCATTTAGAAAAGCTTAAAATAAGATGTAAAAGTTAAATAGAGATCATATGCCAGAAATCTATATTTAAATGCAAAGGTCATGTCTAATGTAGAAATAACACTCCTACCTGGAAGCATTGGTTTGTGCCTTTGTTTTATAAGCAACAATTTTGAATTTTTGTATTTATTCTCACACTTAAAATTTTGCAATAGGTTTTATGCTGCAAAACTCATAAATTATTAGTAATAATTTTATTTCTTTTCTGTTTCATTTTGAGACTCGCCAAACAAGAATTTTATTTTTTTTTGTCCTTTGGCATTGGTTCCTCACTCTCATACATGAGACAACCTCCTGTATTTCTAAAATACACTGGAAACTGGAATAATTGTTTAATTTCATTGTTCTGAAATGCTTGATTGCAGTTAACAAGGGTGACATGGGTTGCATCCCTATTCATTAATGTCACTTTTCACAACATAATAGATTTTTTAAACCACAAATTTAATCCAGTTGCAGTTCTTAAAGTCTCATCCATGACATGATTTAGTTTTCAACTCTTCCTGTATTTGTTATTCTTGTTAAAGAGGAAAGTAGAAATTTATGCTTTTTACATGTCCACTAAGCTTTGTTTTGTTTCTCATTAATCTCCGCTGCTTCCAGTTGCTGAAGATTTCTCTATTGTCTAGTGTCACACCTTTCTGAATAAATGAGCCACAGAGTTATTGACTGACAATCGCCTTGGATCATAAAATATGGGTTTTTTTCCAAAAAGTCTCCTTTTGATAATCTCATTTCCTATGCTAGACTATGCTAATTGAAGAGAAGAAACTAATAATAAGGAAGTCCATGAATCATAGCAGTTCATGCAGTCTATGACCCAGCTAAGCTGATTCCAGAAATTTGTTTTCTGACTCTATATTTTTCAATTTTCTGTATTCTGGTTTGGTTGGGGTTTTTTGTTTGGTTGGTTGTTTTTTTAAATAGGGCCCCCACACTTCATTTAAGACAGTATCCTGATAAACCTTTGAATATGTTTCTTTAGTTTTATCTAGATCTGATAGAGAAAAACACAAGGGTGGAAATTTGTTTCTGGTCAAACACATAGACTTAGATTATTACTAGGGATTATTATTCACATTTCGTATTTTTTTTCTCTTTTCCCTAGAAATATTTACTTTAAGTGCTATGTAATTCTTATTCTGTAATATAAGTGTGTTCTTGTATCAAACTCGGGGGGAAATATCAAGACTAGAAGCACTTAGACTAGATCTGTGTTTGGTAATTTTGCAAGTGTTACTCATGATTATTTAACAGACCCATATAATTTTGACATCTGAAAACTCCACCTAAGAATTTTTTATGACAGAGGACTGAGATAACTCAAAACAGGCATTTTAATAAGAAAGTTATATTTATTCTTTTCTTCCCAACAAATTGTAGAGAAGGAGTTACAGTAATGAAGGACTGGGGACACACACTTCCCCTCATCTGGTCCTGCGTCAGCGAAGCATATGGCTGAAGGGTGCTCAAGAGATCAGTTATCTAATCCACAGTTCTATCTAAAATTCAGATCAATTACATTTATGCCAACTATGATAGAGGCTTACCCAGTCTATTCTTAGTAACCTAGTTGCTTTCCTGACAACCTGATTCTATCGCTATCTCCACCATTGGAAAATCTTCCCCAGTACTGAACCTAAATCCTTCTTACTGCGATAGACCACTGTTTCTTGTTCTATCTACTCTGGACATGGAAAACAATCGTGTTTCCTTTCTTTGCCACAGCTTTTTAGTGTTTTAAGAGCAAAACTTTATGCTCCACAGTCTTCGTTTTTTCACATTAAACGACTCCCTGCTTTTCTCCCATGTCATGTTTCTTAAATCTCCATGCGTTCTCTTGGATCTTTTCCGGAGCTTCTTCATTAGTGTCCTAATGTCCTTGAATTGTTACACTCTGAACTGGAAACCGTACTGCAACTGAGACCATATCACCAGTGAATATAGAAGAAGGATTGACTCACATTTTACAGGCAGTTTTCTTGTTTATATCTTAATCTACAGCTGCAAACATTTGCAGATTCCTCCCAGCACAGATAGAGGCTGTGTTTTTGTAGAAGCTGTGTCTGCCTACAGCGTGCTCCCTCTGGCCACCTCTGAGTGCTGGTATGCTGGCCACATGTTTAGTTAATTTTGTATTTGGATCAGTATTTTAAGGATTCAGTATTGTCTTTAATCCTGTGTTTTGGATTTGGTAAAAAGGAATCTTGTTAAACTATCTGAAGCAATGCAAGAAGTGCTTCTCCTTCTTCCACCAGGTAATATCTTCCAACACGAGGAACTCCAGCGCATAATTATCTGTGACCCACTACTTGTCCCAGGATAACTTCCCCATTATGTTTTTTGATTTAACTCCCAGCATTCAGGGAGAGTCATATTAGACATATACAAAACCAAATATATTAATAATATTTATTCATAAGCATTTAAATGAACAAATACTTATTTGTGAGACAGAGCATTTGTCCTAGTTTTGGCTGAGTTAGAGTTAATTTTCTTCCCAGTAGCTGGCATAGTGCTGTGTTTTGGATTTAGGATGAGAAGAATGTTGATAACACACTGATGGTTTAGTTGTTGCTAAGCAGTGCTTACACCAGTCAAGGACTTTTCAGCCTCCCCTGCTCTGCCAGGAGCACAAGAAGCTGGGAGGGGGCACAGCCAGGACAGCTGACCCCAACTGGTCATGCTTGGGGGGAGTTGGCCAGGGGGAGAGTGATTGCTGCTCAGGACGAGCTGGGCATCGGTCAGCAGGTGGTAAGCAATTTTGCATCACTTGTGTATATTCTGTATATTCCTTTACCATTATTATTATTGTTGTTGTTATTTTTTTTCCTCTGCTGTTTTATTAACCTGTCTGTATCTCAGCCCATGGGTTTCACTTTTTTTTTCCCCAATTCTCTCCCCCATCCCACTGAGGGAGAGGGGGAGTGAGGGAGCGGCTCTGTGGTGTTCAGCTGCCTGCCAGATTAAACCATGACAGCATTGCAGATAATTGTCATAAATTTTTGCAGGAGTGAGTTTCTTACAGCCATTTTATAAAGCCCATATTTTTATTTGGATATGATAAAGAAGAAAGAAAGGACCAAAAATTTCAAAAAGAAGAATATTTTATATCAAATAATTTACCTAGGGAACAATACTGCCATGCCAGTTCTCATCTAAATGTTAATAGTCACATGATGTGAATAACTGCATTCACCAATCTGTGATACAAAATCACATACATGTTCTTAGGATGATAGCCAATGAAGAGTTAACACAAAATTATGTCCCAGTATTTGATAATTCACAAGCAAGCAAGGATTCAAAAGCATTCAGAATGTCTGATCTCTTATTTAAAGTGAATTATTCAATCAATCTTTCTGGTTAATTTTTCCTTTTCTTAATTCATATAATACTGATTATTACAAGTTCTTAATGGGTGGTGGTTTTATTCACAGCACCATTTATATAGTACTTCAGTTGCCATAAAAAGTTCTAGTTCTTTATCTGTTTCCTAATGTCTTACCACCTGCTGAAATGAATTTCAGAAACATGACATATTCTATACAACTTCCTCGAAGTGCAGACAGAAAATGTACACGTTATGTTGAATTCTACACAGTGATCCAGAATTACAGGTCTTCTTTGGAATTAAAGCATGCTTCATTTACAAAATGTAATGATGCGAGACCTTCAGGATAAGTAAACTGTTCCACATTGTAGGTAGCTTCTAGATATAACCTTAAATGTATTAACATTTTTTAAAAATTGATAGCTGATCTTAAGGATGTTCAGCTTCACAGAAATAAAAAATAGTTGGCTTTTTTTTTTTCTCTGAGACACATGAATCAGAATGTCGTAGACCTCCATATGATTAGAACACAAAACTGATAAGTAATAATGAGTAAGTGTAAGAGAGTACATGCCTGTACTTTCAAAGTCACATTAGAACAGGCTAAAACAATGACGGCTTAAACTTTATTAATTGCTTAAATTGCTTTAAAATTAATCAGATTGCACATTCATTTTCTCCATTAATGCCTGATTGCAACTAATAGAATTGTGCACAATTCTTTTTCATTATGTTGCATTTCACTTTTGTTTCCTGACGTCAACTAATGTGACAGATAAGCAAACTGGTATTCCTAATATAATATTATTGCAAATATGGAACTCCAAAACATTTGTACCTGCAGCTTTAAAATCTGATTGCTGGAATTTGGTTCACCAATTATTTGAAGGGAATGTTGTAGATATAAACAAAACCAAATCCGAAGTAGATAATAGGCTGAAACCTGTACTTTCAGTGTGTATATTATACTTCTCACACATATTTTTATGAGCTATGCATTGAGACATCAAAATTTTGGCTGATATGCTGTTTTACTGAAAATAATAATGTAAGTTTTATTATCTTTATGGATTTTGGATTTAATCTTTAATTTTTAGTACAGTGATGAAAGACTGCCATCAGAGTTCTTCACTGTAGAATCATAGAAGTTGATCGCACTACCTATCACAATTCATTTAGAAATGAGCTCTGCTGACTTGAACTTAATGTTCTGGAGACATTCATTACTCTGACCTGAAAGCCTGGATGGGTCTGTGATTCCATACATATACATATTCCTGAACATAGAAGATGTTGGCTGAAATAGCATCACGATTGACATATAACTGTTTTTTTTTTTTCTCTCTAGTGTCTCCGAAATGCAGAAACCCTGGTTTGATAACACTCTGTTTGGAGCAAAGATAATATTTAGACAAGGGGACTAGTACTGTTTTCACTTTTCTCTCAAGTGACTTTAAGAATTACTAGCTAGCATATTAGAGGCTATAGTTCAGCTAAAGCAATAAAAAATCTTTTCAACTTTTTCATCCAAGAATCTTAAAAGTTCCTTACAGACATTAATAAAATGAGTGTTGTAACATTGCAGTAATCCTAGCATTATTATCCTATTTTACAACCTGGGAATATTGAGAGGATAAGGTCTCACACAAGGTTTTTGACAGAATCTTGAGTAAAAGCCCATATATCCTGACACACAATGTTGTTCTTTATCCATAGTATCATCAGTAATACAACTGCAGCAACTATTTTAAGCTAATAATATATTCAAGAAATACGGTCCAAATTGCTCTAAAGGTTTTTCTTTGCAATACCTTCCATTTAAACAAATGTGTTCATTATCTGGGATTGTCATGAATGATATCTGCAAAATTTTGCAGGCTAGATCTCGGGCTTTTCAGGCTAGGTCAATGGTAGTTGATTCTTCTGGTATGTATCTTTCTATATTGATGTCACTGTTTCAGTTTATAAGCTTCAGGTTACTAAAAGCTGAACGCTATGTGGTCACAATCAGAGAAACTTTAACCAATTAATTATAGACTACTTAATTTGGTGCATATTTGTAGCAAAGTTACTAGAAAATAAAAAAGTAAGTCTAGGACTAACTTTGAGAAGACTTGCTTAATCAACCTCTCTTTGAAGAAACATTTATATACCACCTCAGACATGCCTGTAGGTCCCACTCATGAACAGCAATACTTTTTTAAAGCTGTAATCAAGCTAACAATATCTTCAGCAGAAAGGGGATTTTAGTGTGAATTCTAGATTCCATGCAAGAGAGAAGCTCTGGATTAATCTCCATTTTCTATCTCTTGCCACTAAAATATTTAAATATTTGCATGAAATAAGGTAGCTGCAGGGGACACAATTGTAGTTTTCTTAGCTTTGATTTGAAGCACAGAATCACTTCCTGCCAACAGTGAGCAGACGGAAGACAGATTTCAACATGCCTCTAGAAAAAGGATGCAACTGCTGTGCAGAAGGCAAAAAGACAATGTCATGTTCTCCTGCCTGAGTCTGTGCAAGACTTTGTTTAGGAATTGTTTCCAGGATACAACTAGCAGCCTTGAGCACCAGAGAGGCAAGAAAATCACTGCACTGTGAACCTCAGCCAGGGCTTAAGTGCCAAGTTGCCTGCTTTCATACAGATTCATATAGCAATGCTTCTGCTATATCAGCGTCTGAGAAACTTTACTGATGGAAACATGGGCACCTCACTCACTTGCATGCATTTAAGGGAGAGGGGTTTTTTGGGCGGGGGGGTAGAAAGGGAATAGGGATACATCTAGCTCAAAGAGATGGTTGCGTCTTATATTACAAAAGCTTTATGAAATGACATTAGCTGAATAGCTCTTACTGAAGTTTATTACACTCAGTTCTGTTTTCCTGAACTGTCTAGGGGGTATTTGAATTGAGTGAAAGTAGGAGATTTTGCTTATGGGAAACTCTTCAAAGTTTTATAGAACAGCTGCAGGACCATGAAATCTTGAGCATAATGCAAATGAAGGAAGGGTCATTTCATTGTTGTAGTCACTTTTGACATTTTTTTCCAATAGGCACCCACTCAGCTTTTTATTAAGCTTCTGCGCAATCTGAATCTGAGAGCTAATCACTGTGATGGCAGAAGTTGGTTAAGAATTAGTGCATTAAAAAGGTTTCCATTTTTCAAAACTTTCCAAGTAGCAGAAATACTTTCAGTTTTTAAACACAAATGAGGTACCAGAACTATCTGATAGATATTTCAGCCTTGAATAGCATTTCAGATATACCTTTTATTGGTCAAAGGTCAATCACAATAGCCACAGCTGAAGAAATTCTTGTATCTTGACAAGATTATGCACAATAGTCAGGAACATGTAAAGTACAGTAATGGTGTAATAGTTTATCTAATGTATAGTATCATTCCTGCATCAGTGGACGAAATACTTAAAACTGTGAAACTTATCTGGTATACTACTATTAGATAAACAATACTTTTCCTTATTGGAATAGGTTTCTGGCCTCAAAGAGGAATCACTTTTTGCCCTGAAGCAAGAAAAGCAAAACCTTTGGCAGAAAGGATTCTGAACAGCTTGTCTGGAATACAGAAGGTCTCAATTTCCTATTTTACCTTATAAATATGTTAAAGCATACAATTTCTCTTTATAAATGTACAGCCTATTTCTTTATTCATAACCTCGACAGTGGTCCATTCCCCATATATTATGTTTTACTGCTAGTTACAGTGAAATCCTTGTCTGTAATATCTAACATGTTTTAACAGGAACAGGAAAAATGTTTCTAATGTGGCCTTGTTCTTGTTATAGTTGCTGTAAATATATAATTTTCCATCAACAGATGAAGTGGTAGGAACAGGTGAGACTCAGACACCTTGCTCTAAGTTTATCATTGGTGTTTCTCATGTCCTGGAGTTGCAGGTCATTGTAATGGTGGTGACAGAACTGCCTAGTTTGTGGCTGCCCATCCAGTATGACATCCAGTATGATTCAAATCTCAAAAAAAATTAGTTGCAGCAGTCCAGCAGTTCTATAATCATCAAATCCATACACTAAGCTTTTTCAGTGACATTTTAGACATGTTCTTGGCTCTAGAAGAGACTTCTGATGCAGCTGCCATTCCCTGCCAAAGATCAGCTGTGTTCTTCAAAAACAAAACATAATTTCCTCTCAGCTGGTAAGATCGAACTTTTAACATGAAGGATGTCTGTTCTTAAATCTAGTTCTTGGATTTGCCAAAATGTTTTGCATAAAATCTCAGAAAAAACTCATTCAATTTGAGAGAGACATTCAGCAAACAGAACTGTAGTCTTCTTAAGAAACTTGTGATTTTCTGTCAATCTGTAGTGTTAGATCTGCTGCCTAGAAAAGATTTGGGGTTTTCTTTTCTAAAATGTCACTGCATACTGTATGACCTTTCTTCTACCCCCTATCAGGATGCTTTTATATCTTCAGTTTCAGTAGGCCTGCATTCATATTTGGAAAGTCATTTTTTGTGCTAGGAAGTGTATTATTTTGAATGTATTATGTATTCATATTTTATTTTATTTCTGTTGTTGAGAAAAGCAGCGATCATAAATTTTGTTCCCTGTGCTCTGACAGGTATTCTCAAAATTGAAACTACTGAGGACTTAAAAAAAAATAAAAAAAATCAGGTAATCCTATATCTTTATTAATATGAGCTTGTTTCCTACCATTTTTTTCCATCACCTAGAAAAATAAATCTTTAATTAAAACCAGTAGAAATTCAAAAAATATTCTTCTGTGGACAAACTCACAGGAGAAAATACCATATTACATCTCTAAAATCACAAAACATAAAGGCTGAATTTTCTACTGAATGCACAGCTGGCATTATATCTTGTATGGTAAACATATGGTAAGTATCACAAAAGAAAATAGTCTGAGATATCTGAAATTATAGCGCATTTTCAGATAAAATATGAGAATACTTTTAGTAGTAGAATTGGAATGGTTAATCTGTCCATGGGTTGATTCTGATTCTAGTGCTTTTCTGTTTTTTAATGCATCTATTTCCACTGGCTGTGAAGTTTTAACTACTGCATAGTAATTGAACAGTGTTGCAATTTATGTATTTTTAAAAGTATGTAGGATTATGTTGCTTTTAAAAATAGAACACTTGAGTGGAAAATAATATTTCTAGATTACTACAGTAGTGTGTGTGTGTATATATATTAGCTATCTATTTTTGCTAATTGTAGAGCCACATAAGATTTTAGCAACATAATTATCATATATGTGAATTCATCCTGATAGTGTTGCAGGACAAAGGTGAAGTCATCCTCATAATAATCCTAGAGATGAACTATTTCCTGCTTGTTATCGTTGGTGAACTGAAACACAGAAGTTTCAGAGGTCAGACCTACCTTTTGAAGCACAAAAAAAATACAGTCAGGGGCAGGTTTGGCTGAACATCCCCAGGTTCTTGCATAACTAGGTAAATTGTTAACATTTTTAGGAGCATTATGTGGATTAATGCCAACACTTCCTCTGTGCTCCAGCTTCAGAGAAGCCTGTGAAAAGACAAAGTCTCACTAAATAGCTCTTCTTTTATGATTAAAGCCTAATCAGTTACCTGATTAGTTATTAATAATAACATCACAGTAAATATATTTTAAACATAAATATATTTATTCATTACACTGTCTGATCTTGTTTTGCTGTTGATACTACTTGATATATTACAGTAAAAAACCAAGTTTATAGTGGTCCTTTGTTGTTGTTGTTGATATTCATATCACGTGAATTACCTCTGTGAAAGCTTGACAACTGTATGTGAGAAGCCAAATTATATCTTCTCTAGGCACCATTCAGAACATGTATTTGTATGTTCTGGAAGCAGGTGTGTTTTCATAAGTTTCTGTTAAAGAAGGAGAGATAGACTTGTCTTTATATTTTGAATTTTTATCTAATGATCATGCATTTCTCAGCTCTAAACTGCAATTAAAAGCTTCTTACCTGGGTAACTGACTGATTATAATGTTTCCTAGATGGTTATTATTCACGTTATGTGCTGTGTCTCTCAATTAACCTACTGATAGAAGGACAGTCTGACTCTAACTAGTAATGCAATAGGACATCTGAATTAGTGAGTAGCAGCTGGAAATCCAGATTCCCAGGGCTCTGCTCATTATGATAAATAATGAGTTCTGTCCCTGTAATCTTTTTTGGTGTGTTTTTATGAAGTATTTGAATATTCAGCAAGGTGCCTGCCCTCTGCTATACACAATATTGATACCAGAACTATTTATTCAGGTATTTCAGACCTGACTGAATTTTGCAATATTTCTTAATTACTGCTGAAGCTACTTGGGAATAATGCAGCTCCCAGTTTTGCGGTACACCCTACAGATCAAGCAGAATGTAACTGGGTACTGGATCTGGCTGGGATGAAGTTCATTTTCTTCATAGCAACCCATATGGTGCTGTGCTTTGGATTTGTGACTAAAACAGTGTTGGTAGCACACTCATATTTTGGTTATTGCTGACCAGTGCTTGCACATCATCAGGGCTTTCTCTTTTTTCCACACTGCCCTCATGCCCCTTTCTGCTCTAGTGAACAGGCTGGGTGTGGGCAAGGAGCTGGGAAGGGACATAATGGGGACAGCTGACCTGAAGGGCTATTCGGTGCCATATAATGTCGTGCTCACTACTAAAACCTGGGACAGAGAAAGATGAGGAGTTTTTGGCTTCCAGGGTGGCTGTTGATGGGAGACTGGCTGGACTTTGGTCTGCTTGTGGGAGGTGATGAGTGATTTCCTTTGTATTGCTTGTTTTCCTCTTTCCTTCCCTTATTAAACTGTCTTTATCTTGACCCATAGTTTTCTCGCTTCTGCCCTTTTTTTTGTCTGTCCTTTCTTGCTGGGGGGCAGGGTGGGGAATGAACAAGCAGCCAGCATTATCTGCTGGCCAGTGTCAACCTCTCCCCACAAAACGCTCATTAAAATGTGGATCCACATATGTGTGTGTGTGTGTAACCTGTAAAACTCATGGTATTTGGATCATAACCATTGGAGGGTCTTTACAGGAGGGAATCATGATATATGATAGTAACAGACGTAGCAACTCTGATTAGTAACAGAGAACAAACTAGGTAATGAATTAGTGTCTCTGGATATGTCTATGCATCTCTGCCTGTCACTATATGGCTTTTGACAAAAATTGGTACTGCTGCTAAAATCTAAGATGGATCTCTTGCATTTATACTATGTTTAGCATCTTGAAGTTATTTATGCACTGCAAGGGTTTATTTGCTGGAAATAAGTACAAATTAAAGAGCTGAAGAAACCAGACATTATTATTTCCAGGTGTGTATATATTAATGACTTGGAGGCAAATGGGTTTTGACCTCTAGAAAATCTGATTAAATGAAAGTACTACCTTCACCTTCATTGCACAAACTCAGTAGTTTTCATGTGCCATTTTCTGAATAAACTTTACTAATAAGTCAGATCATGTCTTCTTTATCAGTGTCCTGGTTTCGGCTGGGACAGAGTTAATTTTCTTCACAGAAGCTAGCATAGTGCTGTGCTTTGGATTTAGGGCTAGAAGAATGTTGATAACACAGTGATGTTTTTAGTTGTTGCTAAGTAGTGCTGAGACTGCTCAAGGACTTTTTGAGCTTCTCCTGCTCGGCCAGGTGCATAACAAGCTGGGAGTACAGCACAGCTAGGACAGCTAGCCCAAACTGATCAAAGAGCTATTCCATACCATAGAACGTCATGCTCGGGGGGGTTTAGTTAGTTCGTCCGTTCGGTCGGTCGGTCGCGGGCAGAGTGGTCGCAGCTCGGGCTGTGTGATCTCGGCTCGGGGGGAGCGATCGCTGCTCGGGACGGGCTGGGCATCGGTCAGCGGGTGGTGAGGAATTGCATTGTGCATCACTTGTTTTGTATATTCTGTATATTTTCTTACCATTTTTATTATTATTATTATTATTGTTATTCTTCTCTCTTATTAAACTGTCTCTATCTCAACCCACGGGTCTTACTTTTTTTTCCTTTTCTACAATTCTCTCCCCCATCCCACTGAGGGAGGGGGGGGAGTGAGCGAGCGGCTGCGTGGTGCTTAGTTGCCAGCCGGGTTAAACCACGACAATCAGTACACAGCTCTTTATTAAAATAATATTCTTTACATTGTGTTTCTATCTCTAAATTAAATAAAAGGTTAAAATAATACATTAAAAATACTACATACTTGAAACAAAGCTATTTATATAGATAGGTGTTAAGACCAAATAGGAGATCCACAAATATGTTCCTTCTAAATGGTTAAACATTCACAATAAACTCTGACATAAGGAAGACAAATTCTATTATTATCAAATTGTTGTAAAATCAAACATATTATTGAACAGTTTTGGTTTGACAAACAGAAATGGCTTCTAGTAACACAGTCAAAGGCCTGAAGAATTAATTTCTTACTCTTCCCTATCCCTGGTATTTTTTGTCTCATTAAGTGACTCTCCTGTTAATTTCTGGCAGGTAAACTTCTATATACACAGCTAAAGGAGATACGTTTTTCAAAAATTACTTTACCAGGTCAGCAATTCCTGGTGTCAATGATGGGAGGTGAGAGGAGAACAAAATGGGTGGGAAACAGTATCACAAAGGTTCTGAGACTTTAAATTTTAAGAGGATTTCCCTTCCTATTCTGAATTCTCCTGGAATGCTGCTTTTAAAAGGCAGGATGTCCTCACCATCAGAGCCATGAGGTTCAGGTTTTCAGCTAGAGTCAAAACTTAGTGCCGATGGTCTGCCTCAGGTCATGTAGGCTTACTGTTGCCACCATGGTTAAGTACCCCAGTTATTATAACTGGTGGAGTGCAGCACAGTGACACCACTCTTGATTGGTGCCATTGCTGAATCCCCAACTTTGGGTAATGGGTGTCTGTTTATATAAAGTATAGCTACGGAGAATCTTCAGCCCAGGTTGTGAATGCAGCCCAAACTGGCAATGCAGCAGCATTGTAAAGGTCAGGCAATAAGAGAAAGGTCTGATTAAAATTTCACCCAGGTTGTTATACTTCATCCTGACTTGGCAGAAAAGCAGCTTAACAGTCTCTTTTGTGCTGGGCAAGATGCTTCATCTGTTCTGAAGATCTTTGAAGGCTCCTTGGTGGAAAAGCAAGGTCTTGATTGTTGTATCAGTACCAGTATAAGGCAAAATCTTGAATGAGTCCTTCCCCTCCCACTCAACCCACACCCCATCCCCTGCCTCTGACCCCAGCTCCAAGTATTCTCTGAGGCACTCATACAATTAGTTCTGTGTTTTGTAGGAAAAATAGCTTCACTCTATTTTTCACTAAAGAGGTATTCAGTATTCTCTCCTAGTGGTGGCAGTAGTGCAGCTTAATTACAATGGTAATATCTTCAGACAGATTTTTGTACTGGAGATACTGTTGCATTGAGCAAAGAAATTCCAGCAATGGAAAAGAACATAAAGGAGATTAATAATAATCAGCTATTAGTTACTGGGAGGCACTAATGATTTTACAGTAGATAACAACATCCTTAGTGGTTATAGTATGTTGGAAATTCAGATGTAGTGGACAAGATTTTTCTACATCAGTAATTATGACAGAATCTAGCAATTACTTAATTGCTTAAGATAGGAAGGGAAGGAAAAATAAATAAGCGTATAAAATTATATTCTAAGAACAGTCTGACTGAGGGAGAAATTAAATAATTTTACCATTTCAACAAATATTATTTTCTTTTGTGACAAAAAAATTGAAAAAGTAAAAATTTGCACTGAAATATTTTCAAAATATATGTTAAATTATTTGCTTGACTCATTCCAAATATTTTTTTCCTGAATGTTTTCATATATTGATATATTGTGTGTTTTCTTTATGCTAGAAAAATATATAATTTTAGGAAGCAGAAGCTTTTATTCCCTTCTCCATTTGTCATTGAAGATTCTTACATGTAAATAAAAATATCTCAATAATATCTGTGTGAGGGAAAAAATCAATAACCAGATATGGTCTTTCATGAGCCATAGGAACGTTGTAGCCATAGCCTGACCGTGTTTCAAGATTGCAACTAATTTTTTTGGTTAAATTACAAAAGGATCACTCCCTCTGTTATTCTATTTAGATTACTTAAAATATCTCCTCAGAGCATTTTTTACATCTGTTTGCAGTTTTTCTCAAAGTTACTTCAGACAACATCTTAGATGAGTGCAGAACTAAGCAAGCTTGTGAAGGAAGGCAAGTTTACACCCCTGAACAGTGTAGAAGACCAATAAGCTATTACCAACCTGACTGCTACACCCCTTGGCAGAAGACAAAGCTATATGCAGTGGTACTACCTGAAGTCTCAAAAGCCATGCGTACTGCAGACTTTTTCTCTGGGCTGATTAATTTGGGTGAGCACAGAACTTACTTGCCCCACAAGCTCTTGTTTTAACATTAGCTCCATCATTGCTAGCTCATGGTTTCAGCAAGACATCCCATTAGGCGGTACAGGGATGGTATAAGTCTGTTAGTTTGTTGCAAGCTTCCCCCATTAATCTTCTTCTGACTTTCTTTTCAAAAGTGTGTATGTAGTTCTTACTGCCATATGTAAAAACATGGAAAAGAAAGCTGTTGATTGATGCTGAAAATGTAGAGAAAAGTGAACTGAAAAATAAGTAACCTGGGATCTAGATTTGCCTAGTTAGAAAGTGTGCTACTCTCTCACTCTTTCATTCACAAATGTCAGTGTATTCTGCTCTCTTCTTGCCTATTATGTACAGTTAAGTGGAAAAATACATTTCACTGCAACACCTGATTTGTCAGTGCTTGGAGGCTTAGCCTTACTTTAATACTTTTTGTAGAATCACAGAATGATATAATAGTTTGGGTTGGAAGGGACCCCTAGAGGTCATCTAGTCCAACACCCCTGCAATGAGCAGGGACATCTTCCACTAGATCAGGTTGCTCAGAGCCTCATCCAAACTGACCTTGAATGTTTCCAGGGGTGGGGCATCTACCAATTTTCTGGGCAACCTGTTCCAGTGTTTCACCACCATCATTGTAAGACATTTCTTCCTTATGAAAAACAAGAAACCAGAAGGCTTTTCAGCTGAGGTCTACTCGTAGGCTTGAATTTATGGCCTGTTTCCAAAAACAGTTCAAAGATGAAATTTCATGGGAATGTTCCAAAGAGTTTTTTTGTCAGAGGAGAGGCCACATATTAATCCTGTTGCTCATACAGAGCTACAGTGAAATCAGTGAATCTTCACACAGTGAACTACTGGTGTGGACGAAGTTATAGGAGCTTATTTTTGGTTTATCTTTGAGTGGCTTTGTCTTTCATGTTCAATATAATTTTATGTTAACATAAAATGCCATATGTCTTGTTTATATTTTAGGTATCTGTCTTTGATTTTCCTGTTAGTAATTATTTACTATTATTTTATAACATACAATTATAATAATTACTTTATACAGCATGTTATCAATGTTAACTGGATTGTTCTCTAGAAAACACAAATGCTTTCCAGTAGACTCACTAATAGAATATTTCTCTCTGGACACTGTTTTAAACAAGATTTATTATAAGGAACATGAATGAGATCTAACATCAATATGATGTTCAACGAGTGCACTAAATTCAAAGCCAATCACAGTAAATTTCACAAAAGACAGTTCTAACAGACAACTGTATAACAGAAAAGGAAAATCCTTGTATGGTAGTTTCCCCCAAACTGAGAGTGTAATTCAGATTAATAATTTAATGTTCGTAAAACAAATACCTGTAGAAATATAGGTCTAAGGGACAGTACAAAGCAAAAGATCATGGCTCATATTACTAGCTAGCCTGAAAGAGATTAAACTCACATTGTCCTCATCCTGTGCCCCAACAAAGCAGGCCATAGATTAGTTTTTCCCTTTCAGCTTCTGGAAACTGTGAAATGCACAGAAATGCAAGTTTTGAAGGCTCAGAAAGAGACAAATCAGGAAAATATTGATTCTGTCCTAGGACATTGTCAGAAGGGATTTTGATTTCTGTTTCCTTAGCTTATTTGTCAGTTTTAGCCAGTGCATAAGCTAATTTTCCAGAGAGCTATCTCTGGACGCCCGGTTCTGCATTCTCTCAGCTGAGTACTGTCAACACTATGGCTAAGCAAAGCCTTCTCCTGTATCTCTTTTCAGAATCCCAAATCTTTGCCTTTTGGACCACACAGCTGTCTAAAGATGTTGGGAATGTGTTCAGTCAGAATACCCACAGCCAAGTATTGGCAGGTATGAGCCCAGTGTTGGGCAATTCCCTACAGTGTGAGAGTCATGGGTCCAGTTGCCTTGGACAGGGATTACTACTGATATATCCCACTTCCTGACAGAGCCTTCTGATTTTTCAATTCAATGCAAGAGATAGCTGTTATCACTATTTTCATTTGTCCACCCTCTTAGACACCTGAAAGACGTGCTAAGACCACTGAGCACAGTGGACTGTATCCCCCAGTCAACCAGCACCGGGTATTTCCCAGTGGCTGACTGCAGTCTTATTGGGAAGAGTTAATTCTAGTACCCTGGACTGTCTTGTACAATCAGCAGGGCAAAGTTGTGTGGGCTGAGTGGTTTGGATCACCTTTTGTTAATCTTCCAGCACTTTCATCTCAGTTCATTGACTGAACAAAACATCATGGATAAGTTTGCAAATCTCTTTAATGCCCCTTCTCTGGACTAAGAGTCCAAAATATCCGTGATAAGTGCCCAATATCAGTATCTTCATTAGATGAGCTGGATACCATTAAAAAAATCATATATAATAATCAGAAGTTAGAGTGAACTTACTATGCAGTTAAGGTAGTCTTAAGCCACTGAAGAGCCCATTACAAATGTCTGATGAGAATAAAGAAGGGAATAATTTTTTTCCAACATTTTTGTTTTCCTTAAATCTTACCTTGTAATTCTCTGTGGAATCCCTGGCTCAGTAACAAAAGCATAAGCATAGTATAAATAACTCCCATCATAGGTGGTGCTTAGACAAAATTCTGGTTATATTTAGGGTCATGTGAGTAAAGGTCAGTTACAGGCTAGAGTAGAAGCAATAAATGCATTGTATGGTGTGCATTTCACAATGTCAGTCTTATTCCCTACACACAACAGTGCAAGTAGCAGTGTGTATTGAGTGGAGTTAATAAGGGGTGAAAGCATTCTGTTTGTGGCACATTGTATTCCCTGTAACGTTACTTGTTGTTATTTCATTTGACATAAAATAGCGTTAGCAGGCTGATATGGTTAAGACTAATTAGTCATTGATTCTCATCCAAGAAGCCCATTAACATGATGGGTTTTCTTCCAGTCTGTTGTGGTGATAAATTAATTAATGTCTTCCATGCCACAAGCCAGTTAAATTGTCAGTAAGATGTGTTTGGCATTTAAGGCAATTTGTTCATCCAAATTATACTACTTTTTATTCCTGGCTTTCTAACATCATTTTAATAATATAATAATAATATAGAGCCACACCTCCTTAGTGGACTTCTCTGTGCTGCAAGTATAAGCATTCATGATAATGAATGAGTGGGAAAAGTAAACCTTTCAATATTCATTCATATTAGCTGGTACCCATTTTATCTGTTTTACTTCAAATTTCTGTTATAAAAGATATAAGCAATGGTGGAAGCAGTATCCCTTTCCAAGTGAAAAGGTGATCAGTTGTGAAGTCTAAAATATATGTTATGTATAAAGTAAAAAAAAAAAAAACAAAAAAAAAAGAATAAAAACAAAGATTGTATATACCTATAGGCAAAATAAACAGAAGATACTGGAATCTTATAATATTTTTAAAAACCAACTAAACAAAAAAAAACAAACACAAAACAATAAAAAGGGCAATGATTCTTGTGTCTGGCAGGTAAGATGAACTGCTTGTGCAAGATGCTTGTATCCTACATTCAGTAGATGTAGTATGATGTGTAATAAATGTACAGTTGTAGGCCAGGTGGGATAAGGGAAATAGCGTTAGTATGGCAACCCTGATAGATATTCCTCCTGAAGGCCATCTCATTCAAGGCAGAAGAAAAGGATCTTCTCCTTGGCTTTTCAGATGTATGCTATTCATTAAGGATTTTCTACTCTGTGTAAAAAAATGTTTGGTTATCTTCAGGTCAAATTTTGGCTTGTTTAAAGGAAATTTCATTGCTATGAACATTTGAGAGTAACTACTAAGGAAAAATAGCTATAAAGATTTTTTTCCTAAAGTCAGGACCAACTTTTGGTTGAGCGTAACTTGAAGCACAGGTTAGAATTTCTTGAGGTAAGTATTGAACACCCATTTGGGTACCTCCCAGGATAAAACAGTGACTAGACAGTTAAGGAGAGTTCTTCAGTGGAAGGAGACAAGGCTAAAATGAATAAACGAACTGAAGATGCAGTAATTATTTTTTCTTCTCTAACTGAAGACATATCCTTGCTACGTGTCTTTTGGATTCCTGGACTGTCAGACTCCCTGTTGTTTTCAGATAATCAACTAGCCTTAGCAATCGGAATGACTTTTTGGTATTCACATCTCATATATAGGTTGCTACCCTTTTGCTGTCATGCAGATTTCAGAAGGCTGTCTTTGTGGTCTTGGGTAATGTAAAAACTCAGAGAGGCAACAGCATGCTTGTTAGTAGAGATGTGCTACTGTAGGTACTCAGCACTAGCACTTTGGAGTATGAATGCAATTACTGCAGGTTTCCAGGGAAAGTTCAGGTGTTGGTTTTCAGCTGTTGGGTTCTCCAGGGTTTTAGAGCTATTTTGCTGCCTTCATTCATCACTATTACAAGATGGTCATAAAAAGAGTTGGGGAGTAATGGATTTTTTTTTCCATGGAAAATTACAATATTCTGCAAGAAAAATTCTGAAACTGGAATACATCTCCTATAGCACAAGAATTCTGAAAAACACTCATCAAGACCTATCAAAGTGTTTCAATATAATTGATATATTTTGATTTCCATTAATTTTCTTGTAGAATGTATGTTATATAGAACAGAGATGAACTAATCACTTAGAATTGGTGGTAGTCAGAGAAAGTAATAAACACTTGTTAACAAAAAGGCCAGCTCTAAGCAGTAATATACATACCTTGTGCTTCAAAAATCTGATTTTAACAAACAGTTTTATATATATATATATATATATATATATATAAATAAATACATATGCATACTTTAGTACCTTCCAAAGCTGTCTAGCATAACATAGTTCAAGAGTCTCAGGAACAATTAATTTGATGTTTATTTGACAGCAGATACTTTGGCATCTCAGGTGGTGCAGGCAAGAAAAAGCAGTTTTCTATCCACTGTATAAGGCCTTTTACCTACAAACACACCTTGCAGTAAATCACTTTGCCAACCACTACACTACAGCAACTTCTGAGAAGAAAAGCAACAGATGTATAAAAGCATTCATTAGGTATCTCATGACAGTTCAGAGCCAGAAATTTAAAAGCTCTACATGCAATTGAAAATAAAGGGATGGGATTTAGTCAGTATGTGAGTACCCAAACTAAAATGTGTTAAGGACTGTAGTGATAACAACTCCATACACAAAGCTACCACTGAAATGGTAATAGCTACAGATAATCAGTAATTCTATTCTGTATCTCATCTGAAAAGACTTTTTCTGGTCAGTAATACTTTGTGCTGGAAAGCTGCTTCTCCACTGTTTGAATTGTCAAAGAATAATAAGTTAACACTGCACTTCAATTTTAGCAAAGGTTGTTACATTGCTTTGTGATTTTTAATTTTCTAGGTAAAACACTTGCTCATTCTTATGGACTCCAGACAAAGTCTGTGGTTACAATGGTGCTCCTCATAAGAATAAGCCCAGAAGGATACAGCTCATGAAGCGATCCTTTCTGATTGCATTCCCCTTCCCACTGAACAAAGATTTTCAGAAAATGAAAGAGAGCCACCCAAATGGAAGTGTAGCTATCATATGCATCCTTTTTCTTCTAGTCAATCCATCTTGTAAGAACACTGTTGCTGTAAGCATATGTATGTATAAGCATGTGATTTCACAGTAGTTAGTCAAAGCATTATTGGGAAGCATTTGTAATATCTCTTGTCTTATGGTTTGTTCATGTTTGCGCAGTGACAGCTGAACTTAATGCATCATCTATTTCTTTCACAATAATGTCTTCCTAGCTTCAGATTGGCCATCGTTCTCCTTTTGTGCTGTATCTCTCCCCTTTATCTATAAACAGGCAGAACAATGCAATTCTGAGTTCTAAATAATTTCCTATTTTGAGGAATTACTATCACTTATACCTAACATTTTAAAATATATGCCTTTTTCTTGAAGACAAGATATGCTTAAAAACATATCCTCGCTTTGGCTAAAAAGAAAAATAAGTGCAAAGAAAGCATGTGTTTGTGCTTGTTTAGGATAGGTGTGTGACTGATCTTTTAGAAGTTTGAGCAAGACTTAACATGGTCTTGGTTGTCTCATATTGTACTACTCTGAGGTAACCGCAAGTTTTGATGGTTCTCAGGAAAGTGCTGGCCCAAACTCTTTTGAGTTGTTTGTTTGCCCATTTCTTTGCAGCCAAGGAAAAGGAGGAACACAGCTATGACAGCAGTTGTTTGCCTGTTTTAGAGGACTTCTTGACAGCTGTGGGTAGCTGTATATGCTGTGTCAACAGTAGTGAGGTAATCTATTCACTAATTTATATTTTAAAAAGAACTTTATTATTTACCTTATATGAATATAGGTTAATATAATTTGATTCTTACATGTGCGTGATTATTAGTGTATGTTTCTTCATACTTTGCCTATCTGTAGTCCCCAATCAGATACATATTTATAAATTACTGTATTTCCTCATGAGGGTTCCAGTGAGGGCTAGAGTCAGCTTTACCATCTCCGGCAGCAATGAGTTGCTGATGGAAGTAATCAGCCTGCATTTGAAGTTATCTTTTGGAGAGAGATACAAAGTGTCAGTCTCACTTTAGCCAACACTAACGGACTAGAGTAAAAATTATGACTGTCAGTGATTGCTTTTCTTGAAATTCTTTATCCATGACTAAGTATTTTGTGTGGTTTCAACCCTATTGATTGAATTAACTATTAAAATGCTGTATTTTAAACATATGAGCAACATACATGTTATAGATAGTTGTTTATTTATATTGGGAAAGGTATCTTTCCATGCAAAAACTAAGTGTAGCTAACAAGTAATTTTTCTCCTACTTCCATTATTAAGACTAATATAGACACAGGTGCTGTTGAAATTTAGATACAGTTACAAATATTTTGAGTTTAAGGAGGAACAGTACAACAAAATTCTACTTTCTAATTTAATCTATTTCTTTGATTCCTTCAGAGTGTCCAGTATGTACAACTACTGTTAGAGGTCATTTCATATTATTTTTCACTTTTCACTTTATCTTTCTTCTTTTCTTTTAAAGAAAACAGCTCTTTCTTAAAAAGACGAGAGGGAATGACATTCAATGCAAAAAAAAAAAAAAAAAAAGGCTTGGTTTTTTTTTCTTTCAGCAGGACTGGTAGCTTGGATAGAAAAGTTCTTGAATGAATGTGATGGCTTGACTCTGGCTGGATGCCAGGGGCCCACCAAAGCCGCTCTATCACTTCCCTGTTTAACCAGACAGGGCAGAGAAAAGTAGATCAAAAGGCTCATGGGTCGAGATAAGGACAGGGAGAGATTATTCGCCAGTTACCATCACGGGCAAAACAGACTCAACTTGATGAAATTATTTAATTTGTTACAATCAAAATCAGAGTAGGAGAGGATAAAAACTGCTGAATCTTAAAACACCTTGGCCCCCCCCCCCCCCCCCGCCTCCCCACAACTTCCAGCGCTCAACATTGCTCCCAATTTTCTCTACCTACTTCCCCCCAGTGGCACAGGGGGATGGGAATGGTGGTTGAGATCAGTTCATCACACATTGTCTCTGCTGTTTCTTCCTCCCCAGAGGAGGACTTTTCCCCTGCTCATGCGTGGGGTCCCTCTCACAGGAGTGGGTCCCCAGTGGGGTCATAAGTTCTGCCGGCAAACCTGCTTCAGCATGGGCTCCTCCCCCCACGGGTCCGCAATGGCTTGCCAGGAACCTGAGCTGGCGCAGGCTTCCCATGGGGTCACAGCCTCCTCCCTTCAGGCATCCACCCGCTCCAGTGTGGGGTCCTCCACGGGCTACAGGTGGAGATCTGCTCCCCTGTGGACCTCCCTGGGCTGCAGGGGTACAGCCTGTCTCACCATGGTCTTCACCACGGGCTGCAGGGGAATCTCTGCTCCAGCCCCTGGAGCACCTCCTGCCCCTCCTTCTTCACTGACCTTGGTGTTTGCAGGGCTGTTTTCTCTCACATCCTCTCACTGCTCTTCTCTCTCTGGCTGCTGTGTTGCAGCAGATTTTTTTCCTTCTTAAATATGTTATCACAGAGGAGCTTCCATTGTTGCTGATTGGCTTGGCCTTGGCCAGTGGCAGACACAGGGAAAACTTCTGGCAGCTTCTCACAGAAACCACCCCTGCAGCTGCTCCACTACCAAGACCTTGCTACATAAACCCAATACAATGAGTTAGTACTTTAATAGATAATGTGAAGGATTAATACTTTAATAGATAATGTGAAGAATAAGCTATTAATTTCTTTCCTGCCAGTCACCACTGTATCATGCTAAATATAGAATGACTAGTTACTTCAGAATCTATTTAAAATGTTCTGAGGAGAAAATTTGCATGTGACTTCAGACTGTGAACTCACTCTGACTATTTAAGCTAGAGGTTTCCTGCTAATAATGTTAAAATACAAAATTTTTAAAAATAGGCACACATACATATGTATTGGAAAAGATAGATGTGTCATTCAAGAAATGCTGTATCCAGTATGGGAAAATTAAATGTTAAACTTGTTGTCAAGCAGAAGAAACTGATGGAAAGGATATATACACTATTTAGGTATGGACTTCTAGGCGTGACAACAGCTCTTACAAAATACTGAACTAATATGAAACTCAACTCAGCAAGAATAACCAGAAAGGCAATCCAGTTAACACATATTAATGTTTTTTTTTTTCTATGAAAACAGAGGTCTTTATGTTGATATCTTATTATCTAGGTTATCTTCTTTATCTTGAAAGATTACTTAACAAATAAATAAATGAAATAGTAATCATAGAGTTACAGGAGGTAGGCTTAAGGTAGCATTTTTAAAAAGACACCAAATCGGTACAGTATCTCAAATAGACTGAATCTGGTAGATTTCAAAATGCAAGTATAACCTGGCAATGACTGTGAAGTTGGTATGTTTCATATGGATTTGTTCTTGCTCCAACACTAACATTTTTATCAGTGGCTTAAAAGAAAATATGAAATTATAATAAATGTTATCATAATACACAATTCGGAGCTACTGAAAGAAAATCTGAATAATGAAGAATACGCAGGTGGATCTGAATTATTTGGTAATCTGAAAACAAGCAAACAATATCCATTTTTATATCAATATTCAAAGTAATACATCCGGAAGTAAAGAAAGTCGTTTCTGTTGACTTGAAATGTAGGATTCTAAGCTGGTATGAAGTGTTCCTGAATAAAGTTGGAGGACACAAGGATAAACAAATAAATGTGAGACCTTGGTACAACATTGTGAGCAAAAGTGTGCTCTTTAGCTGTAGTAACATGAATCTTGAGTGAGAGCTTGAAAGCTAGCACAGGTACAACTTATTTTGAAGTAATATGCCCAGTTCATATGCCCACAAATTCTGCAAGGTCTCATTCACCTGAAGAATATTCATCAAGAATCATACTAATGATTAGCACAGAAGGCAACTATTTAAGTTACAACTACTTATTTTAACAAATTTGTAGATCCTTTAATATCTAGCATAAATGTAGTAAAGAGACTTTTCAGTCCAACAGGCCAAGGCTATAGTAAGGTACTATCATTCAAATGTAAAGCAAGCCAAATTAAAATGATGAACTCCTTTTAAAAAGCTCACAAACCCAGACACTACACACCAGGTACTTCACATCACCTCTCTGTCTCTGAACCTTAGATCCTGATTTCTTCTTCCAAAATGCCATTGTTTAGCAATGATTAATTCATGAAAACCTAGAGCTTCTGTTGAACTAGAAGTCAGACTATGTGATCACAAAAGTTTCCTTAGGAGTAACTATAGTTAAGTGTTCTGTACTAAATTCTGTTCTGTCACTGCTCCCGCTGAATATCACTGAAAGCATGGCTAATCCCAGCTAGGCACTCCTTGCTCTACTTGGGTTTGTTTCTTCATGTTTCCACAGGTTATGACAGTGACAAGTCTTTCTTAAACTCTTATACATCCGTGCGCATATTGTCAAGTTTTTGTGTTTCATGAAATACCATCTTAATGGAAGGGCTCCATATTTACCCTGTTGTGACTGCCAGTAAGTGGAATGCAAAAGAAGATAGATTTTATTGCCCACAATATAAAATAGCACCTTGTAATATTTAATTTTAAATAAATAAGCCTTAATTTAATTATAAAGAAAGATCCTGAAACACCTCCCCACCCCAAACCCCATGGGTTATTGATGTGTTAGAAACCACAGAAGTGCCTGAGAATGGTCAAATAGGAATTAGGGCTTCTTCCTCAAAAAAGGTAGCAGGATGAATAACCCAGCTGAAGTGTGTCTACGCCAATTCGCACAGCACAGGCAACAGACAGGAGGAGTTGGAAGCCATTGTGCATCTGGAAAACTGCAATATAGTTGCAATCACAGAAATATGGTGGGATACTCACACAACTGGAGTGCATGGCTATAAACTCTTCAGAAGGAATAGGCAAGGAAGGAGAGGCAGTGGGGTAGCCCTGTATGTTGGAGAGGGTTTTCACTCTCTAGAGCTTGGTGACGATGATGAAAGGGTTGAGAGTTTATGGGTAAGAATGAGTGGAAAGGCCAACAAGGAAGATATCATAGTGGGAGTCCACCAAATCAGGATGAAGAAGCAGACAAAATATTATGTAAGCAGCTGGAAGAAGTCTTATGATCACTAGCCCTTGTTCTCATGGAGGACTTCAACTTACCAGATGTCTGCTGGAAGTACAATACAGCAGAAAGGAAACAGTCTAGAAGGTTCCTGGAGTGTGTGGAAGATAACTTCCTGACATGGTAAGTGAGCCAACTAGGGAAGACACTGCACTGGACCTGTTGTTTGTGAATAGAGAAGGCCTTGTGGGTGATGTGATGGTTGGAGGACATCTTGGCCACAGCAATCACAAGATGATAGTTTTCGATTCTCAGAGAAGTAAGGAATGTGGTTAGCAGAACTGCTACCTTGGACTTCTAGAGGACATATCTTGCGCTGTTTAGGGATCTGGTTGACAGAGTCTCTTGGGAGGAAGTCTGAAGAGCAGAGGAGTCCAGGAAGGCTGGGCATTCTTCAAGAATGAAATCTTAAAAGTGCAGGAGCAGGCCATCCCTATGTACCAAAAGACAAGCTAGTGTAGAAGAAGACTGGCCTGAGAGATTTTTGGTGGAACTCAGGAAACAAAAGAGAGGACCTTTCGACCTTTGGAAGAAGGGGAAGGCAACTCAGGAGGACTGCAAAGGTGTAGTGAGGTTATACTGGGAGAAAATTAGAAGGGCCAAAGCCCAGCTAGAACCTAATCTGGCTACTGCCATAAAAGACAATACAAAATGTTTCTGTAAATGCATTAGCAACAAAAGGACTGCTAAAGGAGAATCTCCATTATTTATTGGATGCAGGAGGAAACACAGTGACAAAGGCTGAGGAAAAGGCTGAGGTACTTAATGCCTTTTTTGCCTCAGTCTTTAATAGCAAGACCAGTTGTTCTCTGGGTACCCAACCCCTTGGACTGGAAGACAGGGATGGGGAGCAGAATGAAGCCCCCATAATCCAAGGGGAAATGGTTAGCCACCTGCTACACCACTTAGACACACACAAGTGTATGGGCCACTTTCCATTATTTACCAGCAGTCCTGGCTAACTGGGGAGGTCCCAGTTGACTGGAGGTTAGCAAATTCGATGCCCATCTACAAGAAAGGCCAGAAGGAGGATTTGGTGAGCTACAGTGACCTCAGTGCTGGGGAAAGTTATGGAGCAGATCTTCTTGAGTGCCATCACATGCCATGTACAGAACAACCAGTCAGCGTGGGTTTATGAAAGTCAGATCCTGCTTGACTAACCTGATCTTCTATGACAAGGTGACGTGCTTAGTGGATGAGAGAAAGGTTGTGAATGTTGTTTACCTGGACTTTAGTTAAAACCTTTGACACCATTTCCCATGGCATTGTTCTGGAGATACTGGCTGCTCAGGACTTCTATGGGTGTACTCTTTACTGGGTAAAAAACTGGCTTGATGTCTGAGCCCAAAGAGTTGTGGTGAATGGAGTCAAGGCCAGTTGGTGTCCAGTCATAAGCAGTGTTCCCCAGGGCTCAGTTCTGAGGCCAATTCTGTTTAATATCTTTATCAGTGATCTGGATGAGGAGATTGAGTGCACCCTTCGTAAATTTGCAGATGACACCAAACTGGGCAGGAGTGTTGATTTGCTTGAGGGGAGGAGGGCTCTGCAGAGGGACCTGGACAGGCTGGATCTATGGGCTGAGGCCAATTGTATGAAGTTCAGCAAGGCCAAGTGCTGGGTCCTGCACTTGGGTCACAACAACCCCGTGCAATGCTACAGGCTTGGGGATGAGTGGCTGGAAAGCTGCATGGCAGAAAAGGACCTGGGGGTGTTGGTTGACAGCCGGCTGAATATGAGCCAGCAGTGTGCCCAGGTGGCCAAGAAGCCCAATGGCATCCTGGCTTGTGTGAGGAATAGTGTGGCCAGCAGGACCAGGGAAATCATCTGTCCCCTGTACTCGGCGTTGGTGATACCACACTTTGAATACTGTGTTCAGTTTTGGGCCCCTCACTACAAGAAAGACAATGAGTTGCTGCAGCGTGTCCAGAGAAGGGCAAGCAAACTGGTGAGGGGTCTGGAGCACAAGATTTACTAGGAGCAGCTGAGGGAACTGGGATTGTTTAGAATGTCATGCTATTCAGTTGGAAACCTATACAGCTATAATGTGAAATTTCTTTCCTTTACTGCATTCTTTTGTGTTACACAGGAAATTAATTCATAATTTACAGAAATGGCCTCTACAGGAAAAACTGATGGAACCACAGGCTATGTCTGACCTATATTTTTAATATTTTGTATTATATATGTATCATGTCACTATATTTCTGATTAATTTTATGTATGTCCAGAGAGCACTCTGTGAATACTGGAAATAATCCTTCAATCAGTTACAATAAAAATTACTCATATTTTTTTTTAATCTAATATTTAACATCTATTTTTGGAGGATGTTTGTGAAATGTAATAAACAACAAAGAAGGATGAAATTAGATGCAATTTTAAGGACTCAGTTTGATTCATTAGAAAGAAAAAATGTGGCATTGTATATCTCGCTGTCAATCATCAGCTTCTCCAATGCTGTTTATAAATGCTGACCTTTCTTATGTACTAAGAGATTATATAATGAAAAGAGAGGCTTCATGACAAATAGCTTGAAAATTTGTACTGAGCATTAGCATTTGCATGCTAAAGACACATGAATTCCCTGCAAGAAGCATGGCATTGAGGTGATACCCTGGAAATATATAGGAGACATAATTATTTTTTGAGTCTTCCAAATATGTATCATTCTTAACAATGAATTCTACCTACATAGCACACCATCATATTCAAAGTGATATAGAGGAAATGTGTTCTAATTTCTACAGGCATCAGATATTTCCTGCATCAGCATGACATGCGTGAAGGTGATACTATGATAAAGCCCCTTTGACAGAGCTGGATACCAACCAGCATACTAAATGCACTGACGTCTGTAAAAGTGTCCTGCTGGTTTGCCACTCCTTTCATAGTAGTCCTGAAAAAATTTATTTTTTTAAAAAACAAAAAGCATGTGGTCAGTCCCACAGTCTTGAGACACAGCTTACTTTGGAAGACAACTGGGTTTTTTTCCTCCTTTAATTCCCCAGTAATACTACAGCATGTATGGCTGCTTCTGGGGTTGTGTTACTAAAACTTAGCAAACAAATGGAAGGAGAGAAGAAATGTCGTATTTTCTCCTCTGATTAGCATATTTTCATGAAATGTGAGTCACTCACAGGTCAGTTTAAGAACAGAGAGACTTTGCCAAGTGGCTGCATTTTGACAATTCCTCTTCTACAGTTTCTACAGTCTTCACATCAATAACAAGGGCAATTAAGCTGGCCAGGAAGGAAGTGCACAGGGATCCCAGGAGTTAGGAACTGGAAAACAATACTGGAGTTTCAACATCTTCTATGTAGATGATATTCTAGATCACTTTATAATAGACTTTACCAGCAGTTATCATTACCCTTTGTTTCCAGGGTTTATGAAATACTGACAAAATTACTTTCTTGTTTGATTTTTTTGTCAGTAATAGCTGTAAATACTGCCTGGTTCCTACTGGTCAATGAGAGTAGCCCTACAATAGTGCATCTTCACTGACATAAACTACATTTCACAAAGAAGGCAGAACTCCGGAGGCATCAATTTCAGACTGCAGGCTGAAATACATTCTCTTTTCTAGGATTACTTCTTGCTAAAGAAGAACATCCACACTGCATTGCCAAAGAGCTTACATTGCTTCCTGTTCTGAGAGCAGCAAGTAATTAAAAGACCAGTTCATGGGCCTCTGAAATTGCCTTTTTTCCTTCAAGCAGAGATTTTCTTTTTCTTTTTTTATTTCCCATATACAGTCTCTGAATTCTTTGCAGTACTGGTTTCTTAACGTTGTGACACATGGCATTAGGAAAATATTGTTTTTAAAATCTCCCAAACCTGCAGCTTCTAAATTACCATGCAGTAGGAATGATTGTAGTAGATCTCCTGCCTTTTTCTTTCACAGAGCAAGTAGGATTTCCTGAGCATATAACCTTAGCTATCAAATACTATCAGAAGAATATTTTCACAGAACAGCCAGGGAAAAAGGTCTGAAAATGTATTTCAAAAAGTCAAGTAGTCACTAAAATAAGCAGAGAATAGAATGTTCCATTTCAGTATGTGTATTGGCTCCAGTTCACTATAAAATAGATTATATGGTTTCATAGTGCACTAGATCTATCTCTCTCCATTTATTTTATATTTATTACTTTGTATTATTGAAGACATATGCAAACCTCTTTGTTTTTTCCTTTGTACTCTGAAATCAGTGTATGGCACAGACTGATGCATACTGAAATTAGAAACCATAGGCTAATCACCGATGTAATTTCTTTTAAACAGAAAATGGACCTGAGTTATTTTACAATGTCAGCTGAAGCAGCTAATGACAGTTGATGTGGGACAGGACAATATCCGCTGAACATTAATCTTGATTTGCCTTGATTAGTTTATAGAAGGACAGAGGTCAAATTCCATTGGATAATTACTGTGTTTAGAGTAACTTTGCTTGAGAACTACATTTGCTTTCAGTGAAAAACAGAGAACACTGGAAATATACTCAGGACTTTTACAAGTGACTTGAAAGCTTCTCCTCTGTGTTATTGTGATCTTCTAAGCAACAAATTACCTGGGAGCCTGTGCTTCTAATCCAGCTGATGTTCCCACTAGAATTTATGCTCAGTTGTACTGATCTAACTTCTTTTATTTTGCGATACTTATGATTCTTATGTACACTTTATTCCAGCAATGGTTGAGGGTACCATCATATACCACTGCATTGATCTAAATCATGTTATTCCTGGAGTAGCTAAGTGAATGTTGAAATAGCTTCTGGGTCATATTAGAACTTGGAAAACAATGTGATATGTCATACTTTGCTAAATGCATTTGTACACACACGTATATACACACACCCCCTCGCTGTACATACATTTCAAATGAGTCTTTTTCACAGTAAAATGCTTATATCATGCTAAGGACTGATAAATCATAGAATCATAGAATGTTTTGGGTTGGAACAGATCTCTAGAAGTCATCTGTAGTCCAACCCCCCTGCAGGGAGCAGGGACACCGCTAACTAGATCAGGTTGCTCAGAGCCCCATCCAACCTGGCCTTGAATGTTTCCAGGGATGGGGCCTCCACTACCTCTCTGGGCAACCTGTACCAGTGTTTCACCACCCACATTCCTCATCAATGTGGAAATTTCATCATGGACTTCCTTTCACACACCTTTAAGCAGTATATTCTTCACTTTTTTCCACTGTTACCTCCAATGGTAGAATCAGAGGGATTTTCAGTGGTTTTCTTGGTAGTCAAGGTCAAACGTAAACATTCCATCAACATCAGTGAGACCTACAGATTTCTGACCATTGGACTTCCTGGGAATATTAAAAAAAAACACATCAGAGGTTATTTGTTGAGGAGTCAGTACTATACTGTATTTACTCAGGGTAAAAAGAGTCTCACTGGGAGCTTCCTTAACCTTGCTACAACCTTCTCCTATATTTGTGTAATGTCTTTTATCTGTCTTTCCCAGTTAGAGAAAATTTTTTTTATTACTATTATAAGCTATCATGGAAAGCTATAAAACGACATGGTTAGTAGTAAACCCCAATCATAAAATTATGTCTTTTTCTACTCTTGAGTTTAGTAAGGTAACAGTGCTTTGGAGACCTTGATTTTGGGCAATGCTCATGTTCTAATCTTTTTCTTTTGCACCATCTACAATTCCTGAGTCCTTAACTATGTTGAGTAAGCCCTGAGGAAACTTAGGATGTTTGATATAGAATTAGAAAGACCTCTGTAAGAGTCTGTGGGTTCCTGTTATTGGCCTCTGAAATGAGAGTCTAGATGCCTGTAAATGACCCAAAGCATTTGTTTTGGCCAGACTCATTTCTTATATTCCATTACATTCCACTTACAATCACAATTCTAATCTTAACAGTGTGTTCTATCTTCTTTGCCTTCCTGTCATAATTCAAAGCAACCATCACTTTCTGTTCATATGCATTTATAGCTAGTTTGCATAACCAGAGTGACAAAACCAGCTGGATTGCATCTATGAATCTTCTGCATTATTAAGTTTACACTCAATTATCTTTTTAAAATTGGGATTACAGGGATTTTCTGTGGTGCCCTTTTAGGTGCATCACCATATATTTATTTTTATAAGCCTGGTTTACAGTGGGAAATGTCTTTGTATATTTTGCTTTGTCCATTGCTTAAAGGTTCCATTGTGATTTCTCAATGGACTACTGAACTAGTTTCACAGATCTTTTGCTTAAAGCAGTAAAAATAATAACTTATATTAGTCACTCTTTCCTCAACCAGTTCTCATGACAGGCATATCATATATTCCTGTTTTTATTTTATGCATGCCCTCTAAGCGTGATTTAAGAATTCTGTGAGTAAATACCAACAGCAAAAGCAATGCATACTCTTCAGATTGAATTTAGCCTGTCAGAACAGAAAAAGACATCATACAATCACTGTTCAGAGCACACAATCTTCTAGGGTGAAATAGCAGAATTTTGCTCATGGGTGATGATAGCTCCTGAATTAGCCTGAAAAGAAAGAATATACAAATAATTCAGCAAAGAACATTCCTGCATTCTGTTGTTGGAAAGTCTCAGAAGTAATTTTCAGCAAACAAGGACTTGAACCTGAGGTGTCAATTATATTTTTGGAGATTTTGAATCTTGAGGAAAAACAGTAAAAGATTAGTGCATTTTCAGCTGATGTGTGGACATTATTTAAAAGTTAATTGCCTGTCTGTTGTTCTGGTCAGGATGTCAAAATGCCTCTTCGAGTACTACAATACACTGAGGTGAAAGTACTTTGCATTTTCTCCTGACAGTACAGCTGTTGCTATAGACAGCTTGGTGCTGTTGAAAACTCTCACCAGATTTGTAGTATGTTGCTAAGAGCAGTCTTAATTATTTTAATATTTACATAGGGATATCTGCACCATTAGCAACGTACAGCAGCTTGGGATATGGACATACTAGCTGCTCCAAATCCCAACCACTTTGTAGTAACTAAGGAAGGCCCAGGAGGGGGGCTGATACTACATCACAAGGAAAGTACTCATGCAGGTATTCTACTTATCAAATTATAATGCAACATTTGTCTTCATTTTAATCTTCTTTTTGGAAGGGCTGTGAGCTTCCTGAACTGTAGGCATCCCTTGCATAGCTATAGACAATCTATGTCGTCTTAATGAAGATACATTACACGGTCTCAGCAAGATCACTTTGCAGTCCTTTGAGTTCTGCATACCACTCCAATGGAGTGAATGCAGAAGAGGCTCGCTCAGTTATAGATATGTCATCAGGGCCAGCAACATTGTCACTTCCCAGTCTGACCTCCAGATACAGCTCACTGGCTTTCAAGAGCTACCACTGATTCCCTGGATTTTCTCAGTGGATGTTGCTACGCAGATACAAAGGTACTGAGATAATGGGTACTTCACTGCACACAAAAAAAACCCTGCTAGTGGGGTGCTCTAACCAAAACCAGTACTGACCCTAAATATATAATCATTGCCAAATATGCAATCACACTCTTATGCTGTGGGAATAACAAACCTAATTTCTGGAAATATCCCTTATCTCAAGTATCTTCTTGCCTCTAGTAATGACAGATACACTCTGGGCTTTGAGTGTTATCATTATCATAGAATCATAGAATCATTTAGGTTGGAAAAAACCTTTAAGAACATCAAGTCCAAATGTTAACCTAACACTGCCATCCCATCACTAAACCATGTCCCTAACCACCTCGTCTGTCCGTATTTTAAATACCTCCACTTCCCTGGATAGCCCGTTCCAATGCGTGGCAACCCTTTCAATGACAATTTTTTTCCTAATGTCCAGTCTAGACCTCCCTGGCAGGACTTGAGTCCTCTTGTCCGTTGGCCCATTACCTGAGATAAGAGACCAACACCTACCTCACTACAACCTCCTTTCAGTTAGAGAGTGACAAGGTCTCCCCTCAGTCTCCTTGTCTGCAGGCGAGACAACCCCAGTTCCCTCAGTTGCTCTTTGATCCAGCCTGTCCAGGTCCCTCTGCAGAGACCTCCTCCCCTTCAAGCAGATCGACACTCTCACACAATTTGGTGTCATCTGCAATATTACTGAGGGTGCACTCTATCTCCTTGTCCAGATCATTGATAAAGATATTAAACAAGACTGGCCCCAAAATGGAGCCCTGGGGCACACCGCTTGTGACTGGCTGCCAACTGGATTTAACTCCACTCAGCACAACTCTCCGGGCTCAGCGATCCAACCAGTTCTCTACCCAGCAAAGAGTACACCTGTCTAAGACGTGAGCCGTCAGCTTCTCTAGGAAAATGCTGTGGGAAACTGTGTCAAAGGCTTTGATTTGATTATGATAGTTCCCAAGTATAAAAGGAGGAAAAAAAAATATAAATCCTTTGTAACTATAATCACTTCACCTAACTGTGTAGAAGTCAGGTGCCTAGATTGACCTAGTTATCTAGATTTCTTCTGTAGCCAACAGACAGGCACCTCCGTGAGGCAGTTCTACTGTTTATCACAGTTTTTTATTTTAGGATGAAACCAAACATCTTCTGAATTTAAGGGTGAATGGAGACAACAGCCATAAAAATACAACTTATACTGTAATTTCGAAGATTACTTTACAAGCATCTTGTAGTTTGCTCTACAAGACTGGCCACTGCCAGACACTGATCCAAACAGATCACTGGACTCATCTTGCATGTTCTGTGACTCCTGGGTTTTGTTTCCTTGTTTAGCAGATTCGTCTTGTCATAACCAAACTGCTAAATTTTCCTGTGATTAGGTTTGCTACAACCCCCTGCACTGCTCAATCACCAGGTAAGTATTATATATTCATAGAAGCACTTTTTGGTACAGAAGTAAATGGTGGCAGTGGGGAACATGCAGTTTATTAGTAGAAACCCTGTGTTGCAATTTTCCTTTCTGTATGAGAAAGTAGACTTACTTCTCTGAGGCTGACTGACAGCTTTGCCAGGTATTTATTTTTTTTCGTAAAAAAGAATAGAAAGGCAATAAAACAGGTCAAGTGATTTTCAGATTGTCTGGCATTTTTCTCCTGATGAAATATGACACTTTGATTTTATTCAGGCCCAGGAGATACAGAAATAGAAAAACCATGGATTTAGCTCCATTGAAGATTTTTTTTCTCTGAAAAGAGATCTTTTCTGCAGAACTGTAAGAATGTCAGTATTTCAGAACTATATCGCTAACTATGAAATTCTTATGCATATAGGGACTAATCACCATAACTTCCATTATCTAACATAAGTTTTCAACATAATTTCTCCTTCTCTTCTTTCCCCTCCTTCCCTTAAAAAGGAACAACACAGTGTAAAACAAACCTGCATTTTCAAGGTGTCTGGAATGATGCGGCAAATTAATTGTTATATTATGAAAATGTAACACTGATGGATTAATTTAACACCACTTGCAGTTAATCTGGTCCCTGATTTTAACAATGCATAAGTGTTCTAAGTCAAAGCGTACCAGATGAAAGTACTTTTCAGACCACCACATTTTTCCATAGAGATGATGGAAAGCTCAGGTCTGGGTGAGAATCCCAGATCTTCTTTGTCAGCACAGCTGTATTAATGTCCAACACTGGCATAATGTTCCCAAGTTCAATGTAGTTTTCAGCAGTAACTTGTGCTTTGTCTGGAATAAGATACCCTGGAACCTTATTCAAAAACAAAATGCCAAACAAATCATGTTTTTTTGGTGTAATTGAGGACTTTCAGAAGTTGAAGCTATGGCAGTCATAAATCAAATTGCTGCCCAACGTATCTGCGATGATTAAAATGCTGCACTGTAGAGCTGGAAATTGAGTGTCCTGCTCTCAGAAACAGATGAGCCTTCTAAAATCAATATATAGTTCCTAGTGTTTGAAGTCAAAGAGAATTTAGAGTATGTCCATCCACTACTATGAAGCAAAAAATACCCCAACTTGTTAGTCATTGATTTATATTTACACAAAATTATTTTTCCATCACAAATAATATCTAAATTAAACTGGCATTAACTTCACCACCTTATACTATGATATTGCTGAGCTTTTCTGCCCTCTGCTGATTAAATAGTCATCCCCTATAAAGACAGCTATGTATCCAAGAAAAGTGGTCTACTACAAGGAATGTTACCACCCAATAAGGCTACCTGGTCCAGGGGCTTTAGTTGCCAGAGTGAGGACTGCACAACTAGAGGTGGTTGTAAACTGCTCCACTTTTTTGGTTGGCCATTTTTAGTAGCTCAAATGGAACAGCTCAAGCAGAAAACTGAAGTGATAGGGTGAAATGAGAATTACTGCATAGGCCCCAGAAGGCTGGCGAGAAGGTGCATTTTACCCCACACAGCCGTACTGCTGTTCTTCTCTACTGTCTCCTGTCAGGAGAGGACAGAGTGGTAAATATATCAATACACCAAGATATTTGTTCTCAAAAGATTCTATATTCTTTTATGTTTTATCTCTTAAGTATAATTGACTTAGAAACCTTTTTGCTAAATTTAATCTTTCTTTCATTGTTTTGTATCCTTTAAAATGAAAGCTTAAATCAGATTCCCAGACGCTTGCAAATATTGGGTAGCCATGGAGAAATGCTGTGATGACCTGTGCATTTACTTTGTGTTTTTCCTGTCACAAGGTCTAGAGTTTCCATCTAGAGTATGAATGGTGCAACTAAACTCAAGCAGGCTTTTGTCACGTGAAATTCAGCAACTGAATATCCGCACAGCCGTGCTAGCAACCACGAAGAGAACCTTAACTTGGTTTAGTGTATAACCACAACCAAAATAAAACTAATTAAGGATGAGCTTGCAGTGTATAAATTCCTGATTCCTGTATGACAAAGGACCAAGATTTGTCACTTTATAACTGGGAAATGTCAAAGATAAAGTGAAAACCTATGCTGTGAAAGTAAGCAATCAGATAACAGAAGCAATACAGAAATATATTTCAAAATTTTATTTTCCAACTGGGAAGAAAAAAAAAAGAAAGGAGTATTCTGAAGTCAAGAAGTCTCTGAGGTACAAGCATGTGTTCTGTGTACTCAGTGTCTGTTTTTACTAGGTACAAAAGAGCTACAGTTTGATATTTGCTCTAAAAGGTATAGAAAATGCCAAAGGATTCATTTTACTATTTATATTAAAGGAATGCATAGGTATGAAGCATATGTTCTGTTTAGCCTTAGAGGTACAAGTTATGTAAGTAAATTTATCCCATTGTGTAGTGTAGATTTTTTTAGCTTTCTTTCTCCCATGTAATTTATTTAGCATTTTTAGAATCTTCTTTTTCAAGTGATACCCAGTTTAAGTTGCAGTTATTATTGATATTATAATCATCACATCTCACATCAATACCTTTCCTATATCCCACTCAAATCTGGATTTTGCCATGTATGGGTTGTTTTGTATTCCATGACAGGTTATGATTATTTTTCTGTTCTGTCTCTTTTCTTAGATGGGTATTGAAAATCAGTCCTTGTGATCTTAGGATAGTGTTGGCCTGCTCAGTACTGCATTTGTGACAGATGGTGGATATGGCTCCTGAATAAGAGTGCAACACAAAATGTAGCTCATTTCAATTCTTTCAGTAGCATTGTAAGAACTCTTTTTAAAGCTAGAGTTTAGAAAAATATCGTTGAATGAAGTACAGGGGAAGGATGGTGGAGAAAAATAAGTTTGCTCTCGCCGTTCCAGTTCAGTATTTATTGGCCAGGTTATTTAGGGCTTATTGCTGTTTTTCTTGGACAGATTACTGTGTGGCAACTGCCTGGAAGGCAACAAACAAGGTTTAGGACTATTCAACTTCTCTTCTGATTGTTGGAAGGTCTTGACTTCTGGCTATGAATAAAGTGTTATTAGATAGGGGTTAGAATTACACATTTTCATTTTAAGATAGGCTTTGTCTTTTCATCTGTTAGCAATTGCTTTTACTTGACATAAACCTTGACATAGCCCATGAATTACTATGTTGTTCCCACAGAATAATTTTTTTCCTTTCTGGGATTGAAATGAAGCTTTCTCATAAGAAAAAGCTGTTAAAAGTAGTTTTAACATATTTATGTGTAATATATAAAACATCCACTTCATTTTACAAGAAGGTTGTGTAAAACTCAGAAAAATCCCCAAATTATTTGTTTAAAAACCTTAACCTTCCCTTCCCCAACTCCTTTTCTACCATTACATGATATATGGGTTGTAGTTAAGTCTACAGAGGAGATTATTATAGGTACAATATGTTCACTTTAACTTGACACAAACACAGAAATCAATCAGTTCACCTATTTCCGAAGCTGTTCACTGTTATTTTCCAAGAAGTATTACCACATCTGGTATCCATGTCAAGCAGAAAGCACCCAGTGACAGCACTCCCTTTCAAATTGCAGATGGACCAAGATCACCCTGATGTGTCAAAGGCAGAGAAGGGGTTTTGGGTGCTATAAAACAGTTGTCATAACTAAGGACTCTACCTGTCTTCTTATGAGCAGGCAATTAATTGTGATAAAAACCTGAATGCTACATGTATGCAGTGCAGACTTAAAGTCTGTGCTGTGGTCTACTGTAGAGATGCCCCAAGTACATTTAAATATATTAGCACATTTTCCATCAACTTTCCAACTGCTTGGTATTGGCTACTTTGTCCTGCTTATCTCCAGCTGTTACGGTTTATCATTGCTTCTGGTACCTAAGGAGCGCATTTGAACCCAGTTCAGATATCCTTTAAAACCAGCCAATATGCAATGTAGATATCCTATTTTTAAGTATACTCAAGTGCTTTTTTCACTCCTAAAGCTAATGACAGCAGCAATAAACCCTCCTCTTCTCTTTCCTTTCTACCATCCTTTTGCAACCTCAGAATCTTTTCTTCTGATAGGTACTTCTAGAAAACTTTTAGAGTGCCAGCAGGTTTTATGCTGATACTGGCAGCATTTTCACTTCCTGTAGTCCTATAGCTTCAGCTGCTTCTGTTAAAGTTCCATCACTGGAGAGAGAAATTCTGATGGGCAAAAATGGCCTCTATTCCATTATTTGTTCAGAAAATTATTTTGAACTACTTAACGAGACAAAAAACATTAGTGACAGCTACCTTTATTCTAGAAGATTGTTACAAAAGCATTTCTTGGAGGGTCTGTAATCTCTACCTCTGCAAAGCATAAAAGAATTAATCAGTCTTTCAGACCTTTGAGGAAATCATAAAGGAATGTAAGGCATTACTTCTGTTCAGAGAATAAATCTGTCTTAGATGCTGCCAGGTGGACATTTAAGGATCTGACCGATGTGAAGAAACAGTAATGTATTACAATTTTTAAAGCGTAAAATGAGTCACCATATCTTCTCCAAAGTAGGCAGACCTGCTTGTGGAGAGGAAGCAGGGAGGAAGGTATCCAAGATTGCAACTATGTCTATACTAGTATGTTAAATAGTGATAGGGAAGGCTCCCAAGCAACAGAATTCAATCCCATCTACTATTAAACTGTTAGAAAAATCCCTGCCACAATTTATTTATTTATTTATTTGGGGCCTGTGTCAGCTAGGGATTTCCCTTGTCTTTCTGTATATGCATTAGAAGCTAGTGTGGGGTAGGAGGCCATGTCTGGTAGAAAGTGTGACACCTTTTTAAAGATAGTTAAATAGTGCAGACATTGGTTGTTCTGTGCTAGTTGGCCTTAGTCCTAGGTGATGGTCCTGTTATTTTGCTAATATAGCTAGTGAGTTTCCAGCATATTCTTGAATATCTAGCAACAGAGCACAAATGGGAATCTTACTGCAATTTGTCATACCTTCTCAAGACAGTATAATGATGCAAAATGTTATCCCTGGGGAGAGTTGTCCCTGGAATTAGGATAATACCTGTAATCACAGAAAGGAAATTACACCACTTTATTCCAATTAATTGAACTAAACATTTAGTTCTTGAAAATTGGTATGGTGGTGGTGTGTGATGGATGCAAAGCTAAATTAGATTCATGTTCTACACTGGGATTGCCTAGTAGCTCTGGAAGCAGGGCTGTAGACAGGGTAAAGAATGAGAGATGCTTGGTTTGGGTGCATTGACAGTTCAGATAGGCCTGAGCACTTTTAGAGACAGAGATCAGCAATGAAAGGTCCTGAGACAATGGAGGCAAAACAAGAAGAACCAAAATATCTCACTGTAACTTTCCCAAGCAGAGTAGAAAATTGCTACTGGCTGGTGCTGGAAATTTAAACACTTTGGTATGAGGCAAGGGGCCTATCCAGAATTGATTAAAGATTATCTTATTTTATTAAAAAGAGCAAGCTGGACAGTTTGAGGGATGTTGTGTCAGCTGAGGACAGACCAGTAAGGAGGCTGTTGAAAGTAGAGCCTCAATAGAATAAATATTTATTTTTAATTACAAATATTGCAAATTGATAAAGGAGTTAGTTAGCATAAGAAAAGCTTGTTTTCTTTTCCTCAGGGGAAAGTCAGTCAGTTCCTTATAGCATGTTGGAATCTGGCCATCTTTATAGCAGGTTTGGGCTATCACATGGGGAAACTGGGGCAGTGTGGATGACGTGTTACTGTTCTCAGAGATGTTACAGTTCTCAGAGACGCTGCGATAACTACAGTGCCTGCTTGAAAATGTATGCTAAACCTTGTGCCTGGCCTTTTTAGACTTGGATTTAGGTTTACTTTAGATGATTGAAGTGTGTTCACCAGATTTATAGATGCATTTTTACATATGTATTTCTGAATATGTTCTCCAGTTGCATCTTCCTAATAATGGAACAGCATGCCCTGCTGTGCTGTTGAATACAACTATTTTGTCTTCTTTTCTGATCTTGAAATTGAATTCAGTTATGTGGATTTATATTATTCTTTATGTGTACTGGTTAATTTGTGGTATAAAAACAAAAAATCTTTTTCTAACTCCTTTATACGTGCTTCATAAATATTACATTGCCCCCCACTTATGCACCATTCAATCTGCAGTATATTTAACATCACTATGCATCATTATGGTGTTTTTTCCATTTGCTGCTGTTTCTGTAAAGCTAGTATCCTCAAGGATGTTTGATATTGTGATCAGTGGCAGGCAAATAAATAGTCTTTGGAGGATCTGGGCATAACTGATTTTTGCGGAAGTCTGTGACACAGCAAGGAAACGAGCATTCCAAGAACTTGCCCAAGACCCTAACGTATATGCTTGCATTTAGCCTGTTTAAACCAATAGTGCTAAATAATTAGATAATTTCTTTGTATTTATGAAGAGGTACTGGTGGGAGAAAAGCTGATTGTTTTTTATAGACATTTTGGGTCTTCAGTGATATTATCCTAGAATAAACTGTGCATTTAGCTACTTAAATCCTTCTATTTTCAGTACATACTCAGAATTAAGCTTAGCCTCCAGTGGTTTAGAAAACAGTGGTCGTATCTTCAGTTAGTAATAGTGTTTTTTAATAGTTAATATACACTTGCTGATTAGTTAATGAGCTTAAAACTGGAATGGAAATAATGAAAAAACCTTAAGTGGGTAAACACACTTCACTGTCATTAAAAATTATTTATGCATATATATTTTTAATGCTTACAGAAAATCCTGTCCTTGTGAAATGCAAAGTTGTTTATCACCATCATAATGAAAAATAGAAAAAAAAAAATTAAAATCTCTTCAGAGTAAAATTTTAGTTCTGTTCTGAAAAAATAAATGCCTTTCCAGCTTTGGAATTTGGAAAGAAATTTCTATTATATAAATCTTATTGAAAAGTATGGCAAACAAGAAATATTTAGAAAGAGAATGTTAGCTCAGAAAACTACAGGCAAGAATAGCTTTTCCACTTCCTAAGTATTATTCAGATTTTAAAAACCTAGAATAGTTGGTGAACGAACTGAGTTTTAAACACAAAATATTTACATGCTCCACTGTTCTTGAGTAACACCACTACCAATTTGTTGATTAAGATACCCATCTAAGATATGAAGATATGGGGGAAAGTCTCATTTTTAAAAAAGAGGAATGTTCTGATCCTGAGATCTGTTTTTCTCATGCATGTCAAGTTCTCCATTGACCAGTAGGATTTTGATGAGAAACCTTAAACATGTTTACTACTAGATACCTAATCTACAATTTTCTAGTGGACTAGGGAAATTTGTATGAAAAGTTTGTAACCATCTCTTTGGCTTGAGACATAAGGAAGGAATGTTATAGCCAGATGGAGATGCTGAGAAATCTTTGCATACCAGATTGCTGTCTCTGCATCTATAGAGTAGCAGAGTTACTAGCAAAAGGCCCAGATTTAAAGCCTTGGAGAAGCACTGAATCGACTTTTTTCAATCTGCCAGCTTCTATACAAACAGTAATTTGTGGAAAACAAACAAACAGGGAAATGTACATCATTAAAAGAAAACTAAGAATTCCTACTTTGGCTGAAAAAAATAAAGAGCACCTGAGCATGAAAAGATGTACTGGAGCCAAAATAAATTAAGTAAGTCTGAGTAGCTCTACAAGGAATACAAATTAACTTACTTCCATTTAAATAATACTGGAAGAAATCTAACAAAGAAGAAATTCTTGGATGTTGCTTTAAAAGTAGCCTGAAAATATGAACTTGAGTTGAACCTTTTTATAAAAGGGAAAAAAGCCAAACAAAAATTAATAATATTGACAAAGGAATGTGATACTTACCTTTGTTGCAATTCAATGCATGTTTAACTCATGAGAGGTTTTTAACCTGGTGGAAGTCATGAACTGGGTGGAATACGATGTGAATCTTCAATACAAACTGAGGTAAAGTCTGTCTGTCTGTCTTTTTTTAATTAATTTTGGACCCTGAAAAAACATTGCAAGAACACTTTGTCTGCTTTGTGGAACTACAGTATTATCAAGCTTGGCAACCAAGTAAGTTAATACAGAAGTCTGGTTTTATTTGGATACATTTTAAATGTATCACCATTTTCCATCAGAAGAACTTTGGAAGTACCATTCTACAACCAAAAGTTATTCACTTCTGTGGTCTTTATGACCAGATTGAGCAGTAGGCATGCCCTCATTTACAGCTGAGTACTGAAATCTCCCTAATACTTTTGAGCCTGGTGTACTCCATAGACTTCATTGGAATAAACCTGCCATTCTAATAAATGTAGGAAAGAGAGTTTATGGAGTCAGAAGTGGGGTTAAAAATGTACTCAGAGTGTTTCATATGTATGAGAGCTACATCTCAGCTATATAAAATGTTCAATCTAAGTTACCAAAGCTAGCGTCAGATCCAAGAAAAGCTGCTTAAAGTGGAATTTACAGGCAGAGCAAAAGTATGAAAGTCTAAAATTATTGTCTTGGTCACACTGAATAGCTTCTATAGCACTTTTGAGCATGTCCGCCCCTGACACTGGTATAATCATTTCTGTGTGATGACAGTTTCATCAAGGGATTTTTGTCAATGAGAGTAATACTGTCACAGCATTGTCCCAAAAGCCAAGAGTGTCTGTTTGAACTCCTCAAGGTGAGGAGGGAATTCAATCCAGATCTCGCTGTCTGCGTGACAGCTTTAAATGGGAATTGTTGTATGAAAGGGGTTACTTTGCTACAAAAGGCAGACTACAACTGCACTGTAGAAAATTATGTGTGTCCCTCTGTTCTTTGAAAGAATAGATGGGATACATTTATAGTATATGCATTACAAACAGCTTCTGATAGCAGCTTAGTGACCTTTCTGGGATGTCTCTTGCTTGGTTTCCTTTGCTTAAACTGATCTACTATAATCTACTATGATCTACTAATTCAGCATTTGTTGAGCTGGAGGAAGACTTTGTCTTTAAGAAAAGCTCATTAGAACACCCAGCCTAGAGGCTATCAGAACCTCAAAAAAAAAAGGCAAAGCCTATCCAGGAATGACTGAGAGACCAAGCCCACAATCCTCATTATCTGACAGTGGTTTACATAAACACTTTTCTAGTAATTACAGCTCTTTTAGATGCTTATTAGAAAGGATTACACCAGGAAAGGACATCCAGTGGAAAAAATGTTTTTGCCTGCTAACCTTAAAGATCTCAGCTAATAACCAGTTACCTGAAGATGAATATCAAAAGTAAAGATATTCCCCAAATGTCAAATTATGCATGAAAGATGCCTTTCAATAGGTTACTGCCATAGGTTTTACCTTATGCTTCTCAAGGCTAGCTAGAAAATGTTGAACAAACCAATTTGCTTTTCCCTGGAGAATCTGTTCTATGACAATTTTGTGAAATTGTCCAAATTTTAATCCAAAACTTTCCAAGGGAACCTTTTTCAAAGTTCCTATTGTGATATTTACAGTTAACACTGGAATGTTTTGGAATGGGGGGAGGGTGTGTGTGTGTGTTCTGATTTATGTTAAGGTATTCTGCTATTAACATAATTACTTGATTATATAAAAAATAGGTGGCACTTGGTTCTGAAAAAAGTCGTTTCAGTGGGTCACACTTTTAGACTAACAAGGACATAATAAAATATTTAAACTAATATGTTAGCATATGGTAATTATAATAGTTCATCTACTTTATATATGTCATGACATGATTCAATAGTTCAAAATTATTGAGTAAAATTTAAAATTTTTATACATGCTGATCTCATAAAACATAGCTGACGTGCAGAAAACAGACTCCACAATCTGCAAGATTGTAAAGTAGGTATGTTTATTCAGCACTGGGCAGCACAGGGGGTAGTCCCACCAAAGTTGTGCGAACTGCAACACAGCAGCTTGTCGTGTTTATATGTAGCAAAGTGTTACATATACATGAAGTTTCCCAATACGCCTATACATAAGCATAACCTGTCCCCACTTTGTATTAAAATTAGTTTGAAGAGGTCATTTCCATAAGTCCCTCCCGACTGCGCATGCTCAGTGATTTGAGTCGGTGGTCTTCAGGGGTCATTTACATCATCCATTCCTCTTCTTCACCTTGTCCTTTTGGTGAACTCCAGCTTCTACCCACCTAATCTCCTACTAATGTCTCCTCTTCCACGTTCCCTACAGTGTTAGTTTCTTATCTATAGTTTACTTCATATGATTAGTAAGTTAATATAAAACACAATGCTAGCAATTTAAGATGGATCTACAGTTGGCTTCACAAAGGTCCTTTTGTTATCCCTTTAGCCTCCCTCCATAGCCATACAAATATTCTGAAATAAAATAGAAATCACAATATGAAAATTGTGGGGTTTGAAATTCCATTTCATAAGACATTCTTCAACATTTATATGTTCTGGAATGAAAAAAAAAACAAAACTGAAACCTCAAGTCTGGCCAAGTAGAAATCCTGAATTTTGATTGACTTTTTAATAAAGAAAAAGTTCATTTTTTAAAAAATTCTTTTTTCTCAGTTAAGGAGTAAAAACTTTAGCCAGCATGAAATGTGCTGGGAAAATAAATAAAAGTCTTACAGAAGGTCTAACAATTAGGATGCTTATTTCATTCTGGTTTTTTTCTTCTGTTTTCCTTTCCTTATTCATCCTTCCTTTTTCATCCTTCCTCTTCCTTCTCCTGTTCTTCCTTTTCCTGTGCTTCCCTCTTTCATTTTTCCTCTTTTGTTTCTTCTTTTTTCTTTTTTTTTCTTTTTCCTTTTTATCTTTTTTATCTTTTTATCTTTTTTCCTTTTTTTTCTTTTTTCCTCCCTTTTTCACACACTGATGTTTTGGTTGTGGCTGAGTAGTGCTGGGACTGGTCAAGGACTTTTCAGCTCTCAGTTCTGCCAGGTGCACAAGAAGCTGGGATGGGGCACAGCCAGGACAGCTGACCCCAGCTGGCCAAAGGGATATTCCAGACCATATGATGTCATGCTGTCGTGGTTTAACCCCGGCTGGCAACTAAGCACCATGCAACCGCTCGCTCACTCGCCCCACAACGGGACGGGGGAGAGAATCAGAAGGGTAAAAGTGAGAAAACTTGTGAGTTGAGATAAAGCCAGTTTAATAGGGAAAGCAAAAGCTGCGCATGCAAGCAAAGCAAAGCAAGGAATTCAATCACCACTTCCCATGGGCAGGCAGGTGCTCAGCCATCTCCAGCACAGCAGGGCTCCATCACGCGTAACGGTTACTTGGGAAGACAGACGACATCACTCCAAACGTCCCCCCCCTTTCCTTCTTCTTCCCCCACCTTGTATACTGAGCAGGACATCATATGGTATGGAACAGCCCTTTGGCCAGTTTGGGTCAGCTGTCCCTGCTGTGTCCCCTCCAGCTTCTTGTGCACCTGGCAGAGCTGAGAGCTGAGAAGGCTTTGGCCAGTCTGAGCGCTACCCAGCAACGACTAAAACATCAGTGTGTTACCAACATTCTTCTAGTACTAAATCCAAAACACAGCACCATACCAGCTACTAGTAAGAAAATTAATTCTGTCCCAGCTGAATCCAGGATACATGCTCAGTATATAAAGTGAAGGGCAGAAGAAGGAAGAGGGGGGATGTTTGGAGTTACGGCATTTTGTCTTCCCAAGTCACCGTTACATGTGATGGAGCCCTGCCTTCCTGGAGATGGCTGAGCACCTGCCTGCCCATGGGAAGCAGTGAATGAATTCCTTGTTTTGCTTCGCTTGCATGTGTGGCTTTTTTTGCTTTACCTGTTAAACTGTCTTTATCTCAACCCATGAGCTTTCTCACTTTTACCCTTCTGAGTCTCTCCCCCATCCCACTGTGGGGGGAGTGAGCAAGCGGCTGCGTGGTGCTCAGCTGCCGTCCGGGGTTAAACCACAACGCTTTCTTAGGCTTTCAGCTATTGAAGGCAGTGGCTGATTTAGTAAGGGAGCATTATTATTTTTTACCTTGAAATTGTTTTATGAATGGCATATTAAAAGTATTTCTATCTCTGCATGAAATCCTGTTGCTTTGCAAGAAATTTATTTTTTTCCTAAACAAGTCTATCTTAATTTAAAACAAATTGTTACCTTCCTTTTCCTTTTGTCACTGTTGAATATCTTTAACTAAATTCATCGGTAAGACCTTATATTTAAATAAAAATTAATTTGATTTTACAGTTGTGGGCAGGAAGGCTTAAGTTTTTCAGGTTTCTTTAGCTGAATAGATATAGGTTTATATACAATGCATGAGTTCTATTGCTTATGCATTTCATATCTTGAAATAATTATAAGAAACAAGCATTTTTACTGGAACTAAGTACTCAGTAAATTAGGTAATCTGAATCACAATTGTGGAGTGCAGATATGGTTGATCATATGCCTTTTCTCAAGCCAGCATGTCTTCAGTGAAATTAATGTATTAGTTGCAGTATGCTTATTAAACAAACACAAAATTGTTAGGAAATTAGTGGGATTTCAGAATTAATTACTTGAAAGTTAAGAAATAGCAGAATGAGTATTGACTATAGAAACTTAGTTCACCTGAGTGAGTGCATATATTGTATTTTCCATAGGGCCTCCTTCTTCATTCAGTGTTAGTAGTAGATACTGTTCACTTAATGATCTCCTGTTCAAACTATGCTCTGTGAATAATGCTAATAACCTACTCTTGAAATTGCTGTGGTATTTATCCTTATGATTTCAATGTTAATTAATTACTTTCACAGCATAACTTTGAGATGAGGGAGTGGCACTATTCCCATTTTGCAGCGATAACAGAATTGGCCACAACATTTAGCTACCAAGGCTGAAGTGCTAGGACCTGAGTTTTACCGTACCATTGTGTACATATATTAAAAGTACAATTCCTGGTGACTTCATTGGTGACTTCCGTAAGTGCTTGACACTGCAAATCAGAGTCTGTTTGCAATCCTGTATCAAGGGCCCTCCAATCTCTTTCCTCTTCTTCTCCTCTTTCAAGAACAGTTAAGGTGCCCCCTACAGCCATCCCTACCACCTCCTGTGAATGGTCTTTGGCTTGTGTTGTCTCCTCAGCACTACAGAGAGAGTCTTAGTCAGCCCATGCTAAACCCTACAAGGTGCTAGCAACCTTTCAACACATGACAGTCCTTCAGCTCATGCCACAACCCTGGGAATTTGGATATATTTTGTGCTGGCATAGCCACAGGATCTTGACTACATTTCCCAGAAAATAAGGTGGTGCTTACAGGAAGGAACCCTAGGTGCAAGGAAAGAGTAGGATCTGGCTTTCCAGGGCAGTGTTCAGTTATTTTAGCCAGACAGTTAAATGGACTTTCTCTTGCCCCATTCTCACACAAAACATTCTACTTCATTTATTCCATTGTTCAATGAGACCAGGAGAAATAGTTAGGGAATAACATGTTTTGCCTGTCCTAACACTATGGGAACTAAATTAAGGTGCAAGCAATTTGATGGTGATATTTCTTAGTTCTACAATGCTTATCCTGGCAAAAGCAATAATATTATCTCAATAATGATACCATTATTTCAATATTTTTGCTGTGATGATGGAAATTGTCTCCTGTGACAACTGTGAGTTGAAAAAGAAGTGAAACAGCTGCTGGAAGCTGTTTCTCTCTCTGATGATGTTTTGGCCCCAACCTAACTGCTGGTTGACACTACTTCAGACTATCATAAGTTTGTTCTTTCAATTAATTTTCTTTCAGAGAAAGCAACTGAAAAAACAAACCAAAACAAAACCAAACCAAGCCCAGGCAACTACTAAAAAAGCAGTTCAGAAGACATTTTACATTATTTTGGGGATGTGCAATTTACATTTACATAGATAAAATAAGTGTACAGGTAATGATATTCAGTTTTTTAAAATGTCATATTAATGTCATAAAATGTCATAGATCATTATGCTTTTCAAATTTCTGACTAGTAAACTGGGATTCTTGAAGGTGCTTTCATTGAAAAATCTTTGCTCTGAAACAGAACATTGTGGACTTTGATTTCTTTATCAAGAAATCATTTCAGAGGGATTTGTACTGAATGGAAATTAAATTAGAAGTGTTTTAAAAATATATATTTTTATCTCTTTTCAAATACCTAGTACACCATCACTGCAGGGGATCACTCTCATAGTTACTGCATCTGTTTCTTTGTTGTCTTTACCTCAAAGAAAAGTTCATTACAAGCCCCTTGCATTCTATAAGCATTGAAATCACTGGTTTAATTTTTAACTTGTGAAGATGTGAGATTCAGCACGGCAATAATAAAATAGACAGAAAATGGTTACATTGTACTCATTTTAGCATGGGAATGGATTCAAGCTTCAGCACAGGCTGAGAGATTGTAATCAGCTTTACAAAAAAAAATCTTTTTGTAACTCTAAAATGGCTATCTGGCTAAGAATGGTGTCAATGTTTGGAGGGGGAATGTGTTTCCGTGATAACTTTACTTAGTTTAAACAATTCTTTTATACATCATAAATCTGTAAATAATGATGGTCTTACCTGCCTTGTTTTGGAAACTGTGAGCCTGGTGGCCACTTCAAAAGTGATCTTCCTTCACATGAGTAACTTGTAGCTAGCTGGGTTTAAGATAATCACCCAATCCCCCTAACAAATGCAGCAGCATTTTTTCCCCATTTATATGTTAAATTTTATATGCCTAAATTCAAACAGAAAGAAGGAATCATTTGTCAAAACCTCCAGAGAGCCTTCTAATCCACCAAAGATAGGTACCTCTCCACTTTTTAACTTACTACAAGGAGTCACAAGGTATCTGTTGCCATTTTGGATGTGGTACTTTGTTTTGTGTAAAAAAATTAAGACACCTTATATATATATGTTATATATGCATACATATGTGTGTGTATGCAATTTTATATATGTATATATAGATGTATCTATATGTACCTATGTACATAGCCATACAGCTTTCAACCTTCAGACTTGGTCTGGAAATAGGAACAAAACCTGCATGGTGATAAGTTGAAAATGCAGAAAACAGGCACATCATGGAAAATTATGACACTCCAGTATCTTGCACAGGTACTTTGAACCAGACCAGATACAACCTTAAACAGTGGCAAGAGATTTTGCTATGTTCAAAGGAGTTTGTTTTCGAGTACTAGCATTATCGATGTTATTTTATGAATATATTAAATGTTAACACTATAAATATTTTTCTCTGGAGTAGGTTCCTCACAAGTAAGGATAACCCTTTATTTGATGTTACAGGCTTGCTTATCTTCTTACGTTTCCCATTGTCATAGTTTTCCCCAGTGCCCACAGCAGGACTGATAATTTTTTTTTAAGTGATTCTAGCTGGAGTGGATTTTTACATTAGCATCATCTGTTTATTTTTAATGTAACTTGCATATAAATAATCTGTTGTGCAGGTAGTAAGATGAAGTTAGAGTGGTTATTTCTGGAAGAGACCTGTACAATGTATATACAAATGTATATTGTGCAAAGATCAGATGGTCTCTGTCCTTTATTTGGGTGGACAGTCACCATGTAGAGAGGAATCCTAATCTGAAGGTATTAAATTAGAATTTAGTGTTGACATCATTTAATAAGACTGCCCTGTGAATTGAATATAAAGCTCTAGATCAGGTTTATTCATGTCAGATTATTTGACTTGCCCCTTTTCCATTTACATTTCTTGGTTTTAGCTGTCTTACCAACTCTCAGAGAGTCCTGGGCTTACTGTGACAGTGTTTCAATCCTTTTTGACAGATACAGAGTCCTTTTGGGAATGCTTCTTAATGCTCTTCTTAGGCCTGTCTGACTTGATTCAGCCAGGTTTGATAAACGAGGGAGCAAGTTTAGATCCATTTTAAAAGAACAAGTGTAGCCCAACACTCTGTTGAGCACTTGAGCTCAGGCTGAAGGACCCTTTCATTTAGGCTTGCCTGTCACCTGTGTGGGTAGTGTATTGTCTGTTGACTCCATTGGGCTTTGTGCTTATCAGCTTTTGAAGACTTAAGATATTGCTAGTATTTCATTGTTCTTCTGTGGAAGAAGAAGAATGAGAATTTTTATTTCTGTCCTCCACAGAACGCAGGGCTATATTTGTTACCTTGCAGGATATTTGAAACCCACAAAATGTGGGAATCAGGAATGCTGATTCCCCCTACAGTGAACAGAACTGGCCAACCACATGGGGTTGACAGGCACCTTTGCATTCTTGGATATTCTGGGCTGCATGGTCTAACCTAGTGTTTCTCCACTCAGATTATGCCACATTAGAGAGGAGGCTACTGAATGGAGGAGAGATGCAGGTATCAGAGGGAAGGGATGTGATGTTTAAAATCTCTTCTATATTTGAACAATCTAGAGAGCTGCCTTACAAGTTCTCACCCTGGAATCAGATTTTATGAGGAAAAAGTGTAATGTGTTATCCCAAACTGAACAGCCAATGACACATATCAATGCCACCACTTAATTAATGAAATTGATTACATTGACCTAATCAATGAAATTAATTACATTCACCTAATCAATGAAATACATAGTAACAAATCCCCAGTATCCAAAGCAGAAGGGTCACTGCAAAGTAGGAAAAAAATTCAAATATGAAACTGCAAAATTATTAGCCATGGTGCGTAACTGTGCTGTTTCACAAAGCCTCAGTATCAGAACAGAAACAAAACTGTATTCATCAACCTTAAAAAGGGCTTTAGGAGTATTGTGGAGGAATACATTGTTGTGTCTGGCTTCCGTACCAGCCAAATGGCTTGAAATTATAACAAAAAAAGAGGACAATTCATTGCAGTGAAGGAGGATCCAGATAATGTACTGCTCCTATACTAAAGCAAATTTTAACATACCTATCACTAAAGACACTTAAGAAAAACTTACCTTTCATAGGACAATCTTCTTATGTATTAACTAGCCACTGATTAGGAGTCATTATAAAGCTGGAAATGTACAGTCAGTTTTCACAAAAGGATGTTCCCTGCGGGCTGTCCCACCTGTCTGACATTTCAAACCACTCTTTAAAGTGAGTAAGATCTTTAAAGGAAGTTGAAAGTAAGCCAAGTATGGCGGGTTGGCCTTGACTGGTAGCAAAGCACCTGCACAGATGCTTGCTCGCTCCCCAGGACCTTCCTCAAAACAGGATTGAGAAAAATCATAAGTCAAAATAGAGACAGGGAGGTCATTTATCACTTACCATAGAGGGCAGTATGGGCTTGACTTTAAGTTTATTGCCAATTCACGTATT